>JBBBDQ010000619.1:500000-587500 GCA_037127315.1 Ascarosepion bandense | reverse complement strand
CTATCTATCTATCTACGTTTATCATCTATCTATCCATCTCAGTTGAATATCTATCTATCTATCTATCTATCTATCTATCTATCTATCTATCTATCTATCTATCTCAATTTGTTCATATCTATCTATCTATCTATCTATCTATCTATCTATCTATCTATCTATCTATCTATCCCAGTCCCTTCATATCTATCTATCTATCTCAGTCTGTTCATATCTATCTATCTATCTATCTATCTATCTATCTATCTATCTATCTATCTATCTATCTATCTATCTATCTCAGTCTGTTCATATCTATGTATCTATCTATCTATGAAGGTATATGTACATATACACACATATCACTATCTTTATATATGTAGATGTTTATATTTTATTATGTTTATCTATCTATCTATCTATCTATCTATCTATCGAAGTCAGTTCATCGCTCTCTCTCTCTCTCTCTCTCTCTCTCTCTCTCTCTATCTAATATATATATATATATATATATATATCAGTCATTTTTTATCTATCTCCCTAAACCAGCCAGGGCTTCATATATCTTTCTGTCAGTACGTTATCTATCTATCTATCTATCTATCTATCTATCTATCTATCTATCTATCTATCTATCTCATTCTACTACTATCTATCTATCTATCTATCTATCTATCTATCTCAGTCTGTTCATTATCTATCTATCTATCTATCTATCTATCTATCTCAGTCTGTTCATTATCTATCTATCTATCTATCTATCTATCTATTATTCTGTCTGTCTAAGTCAGATCATAGCTATCTGTCTATATTTCTCAGTATATATATAAATATATATATATATATATATATATATATATATATATATATATATATATATAGTGTATTGAGTCTGTAGATTATTTCCTAACATATATTCCTAAAAATATAGCAAAGAACGAATGTCTATTATGTTTAATCATTATCAGTTCTAAACATCGTATTTTGGATTTAATTTCACGTGAAAATACAAACAAAAATGGTCCAACATTTGGATATTCTTTTTATGCTGGTTCTAAGTTTTCATGTGAGATGTTTAGAACGGCTCATGATTAAACATAATAGACATTTATTGTTTGTTATATTTAACAATATATCTTTAATATATATATATATATATGTGTGTGTGTGTGTGTGTGTGTGTGTGTGTGTGTGCAGATAGATAGATAAATAGATAATGATACTAAGTCCGTAAACGGAGAGGCCAATCCACAATAATCTATTTAATATAAAATATTAAGTGATAGATCCGTTTCAGTATATATATATATATATATATATATATATATATATATATATATATATATATATATATATATATATATATATATATATATATATAGCCATTGGGCGCATTTAATGATATGCGCTAAAAAGTCTGCCTACTTCAACCGAACGCCCATAGCCCAGGGGTAGATTCGCCGTCTTGATGCCATTTCGGTCGGGTTTCAATCCTGTGTAAAAGAAGCCATCGGAGTCTAACCGTACTGATGAGCTATGATACGGCGAAACAGATCTGTCTACGGATGACTACATATATATATATATATATATATATATATATATATATATATCAGCATGCAGTGTAGGTATAGAAGAATCCAAAGGAGTATCCTTTACATGCAGTGGTAGGATAACTCTCTAAGAGAGCTCTAAACATATATGCATATAAATGCATATAGAGCAAATATAAGAAAAATTAAAGAAAGACGGAAAGTGTAACACAGAGATCCGAAGGCGATTTGGCATGACGTAAGACACGTTCCAGAAGCTGAGTAAAGTATTAAAAGACAGGGAAATTTCACTAGAAACAAAAAAGAGAGTACTGGATTGATATCTGATGTCAGCTTTTCAATATGGCAGTGAATACTGAACAATATCATCAAAGATGAAGGAAAAACTTGAAACAGCTGAAATGTGGTTTTACAGAAGGATGCTGCGAATATCATGGATCGAGCATGTGAACAATGATGAGGTTTTGGAAAGAATGGAAACGAAAATAAAATTAATCTTGAGTATCAGGAAGAGACAACTAAAGTTTCTGGTATCTAAACTTATTTATAAATGGAACTTTGTCTGTGTGTGTGTGTGTGTGTGTGTGTGTATCCGTTACCTATAGACTCCGAAACGGCTGAACCGATTTTCTTGAAAATTTACACAGTTGTACTATAGGAGTCTGCGAGTGTTTTTAGTTAGGTTTTGTTTCGCGGTACCCCCGATAAATATCGAAAATCAATAATCGAAAAAATCGGGTTATAGAAAGAGTGGTCCGATTTTGATCAAATTTCATACACTCATTGACAAATACAAAGAAACGATATTCAGAAGTTTCAAGGTTGCAGTTCTTACAATAGTGCAGAAAATCGATAATATATATACATAAAAGCTTTCATTACACCCGAGCAACGCCTGGAGATACTGCTAGTATGTAATAAGGAAGGATGGCTTGGAGAACCTGATACTAACAGGCCAGTTAAAAGGAAAAATAGACAGAAGAAAACAGAGGTTTAACATATTTGAAGGACCTGAGCAGGGGGGTGACAGAACGGGGTTGCGTGCTATTATAGGAGAAAGTGTGTTTAGAGCCACCAGAGATAGGGAGACGTGGAAAGCCATGATCGCCTACGTCCTGAAAGGTCAGAGCACATAGAATAATATATATGCCAACTGTTTATAAGAAATTATAATGTGGTTATGAAATGGGGGGGGGATCTATTCTATATTATAATCAATATATAAACTGATTTTGTGGCCATGCTAGTTTCTATACATTTATATTCTAGATTTGTGGGTTTGAGCTAGTGGATGGCAGAGCCGGGTTTGGGTGGGGTAACAAGAAAAAGCGTTCTAAGATCCACCAGTGTTAGGGAGACGTGGAAAGCCATGATCGCCTACGTCCTGAAAGAACAAGGCACATAGAAGAAGTTATTTGTTTAATATAAAACGCTTTAAGGCTATTTATCTTATGTCTTAGCTGTTTTACATAACGGGTGGAAGTTAGGTGGGGTCAGATTGGGGCAGGTAATTTCAGCTGAGTGCAGTGGAAGGAAGTACCCTGGCTTTTCAGTTGTCCTTCACAGAAGCAATTAAGTAATTACTCGTGACATTTAATAAATGTAAAAATATAGAAGATGACACAAATAAGCGGTATAATTAATTGCTGTAGACGAAGAGATTGTGACAGAAAGGCCCAGACGCGAGAAGACACAAATTCGATGGTGGGGGGGGGGTTGTCACACATGAAAATAAGGATGTTTTACCCTTTGGATAAGCAGTCATCTTCCTGTGCGTCTCTTTTATTTAAGGCGTTGGGTGGGTTGTGACGAAAAAATTTATTTCACACATTTTTATAATTTGTCTACATTTAATTTTATTTTTTCTTTCCTTCTTTCATTTTTTGTGAAGCTTCTTCCTTATTTTTTTCATATTAGTCTTAGTTTCATTTTTCTTTTCCCTTCCTGATATATATATATATATATATATATATATATATATGCAGTGGCAACTGCCGTATGCGACCACCTGATGCTAACGACCGTTTTTCTATGCACGGACGATTTGCTAATGTTAAATTTACCCATCCAGAACGCGACCAGCGTCCAAAATCAAGGACTGAAAATCACTGATCAAGCGATCACTTAAAAAAATCCATTTTGGTCGTACACTGCGAACTTCTAAATTAGTAGAAACTAAATGAGTAATCTATTTCATTTTGATTTGATCTAAGCTAGGGACACTTCCTCATTGTTTTGTTATTGTAAAGTTGTATCAAACTGATATTTCTTGTTGAAATGTACATTGCTTGAGTTCACCTCACGATCAAACATCGGCTGTTTTGTACAACATATATTGCATTTGACATGTTCAAGGGATTTATCGCAGTCTCTGTACTAACTTGGATAAATTCAGGGATTGGGAAAATAACAACTATGCCCCTTTCTCAAATGTCTATATCTTTCGTTCCTCTATTTTATTTTATTTTTGGTATCTATCTAATTTTTTTCTGGGTATATCTATCTCTATCTCTCTGTTTCTCTAACCCTATCTCCGCTCTCTCGTCTTTTTTTAATCTTTATTTTTTTCTACGTACTCGCTTGTAAAAACTTATACGTGTCTAGATAAGAACGATGTGAGCTTGTATACACATACACTACGGGCCGTAATTATTAGGCTACCCCAGTTTTTTTTTAAATGATGTATTTGATACTGTTTTTAGTATTTATAGCCAAGTGGATAATTCTAAATGAAAATAGAATGGTTCCTTTGTAATTATTACTTTGCAAAATTTTACAAGTAAAAGAGCAACAATTTACCCATCGCACCCTGTAGATCATATATATAAATAAAACAAAATTTCGATGTTCAAATTTGTTAAACAGCCACTTCTATTCGCCCAGACATGGCTAAATTTCAACTTTTAAACTCTCAACACAGATAAAGGAAAGAAGGTTCTTCTAAAAATAGACATAGGAATCTGTCAGCTTCTCTGTTTACTTCTTTAAATTCCAAAATTATTAATCCCACCCCACCTTTTGTTTTGACGGTATAAAATCTTTTGTCATTTGAATTTGATTGAATAAATTTTCGTTGCTGAAGAAGCGAGGATTTCCTCGTAGAAATGGCTATTCAACGAATTTGAACATCGAAATTTTGTTTTATTTTATAATTGGCTCTGTAATTAGAATATAATAATTGCATTGAGCCCTCCACCTTGATCAATTTTAATATTAATGAAATTAATATTAATTAGGATCGGGTTTTTGGGATTTACCTACTTATCCTTTTGGATTAAATATATATATATATATATATATATATATATATATATATAGTCATCGCAGACAGATCTGTTTCGCTGTATTACAGCTCATCAGTGCGGTTAGACTCCGATTGCTTTTAACCCAGGATTGAAACCCGACCGAATTGGCGTCAGTCGGCGATTCTACCTCTGGGCTATGTACCCTCGGTAGAAGAAGGCGGACCTTTTAGCGTGTATATTATTATGATACGCGCCCAATATCCAGAGTGCTCTAATTCATTACTGAATGAGCGATGTATATATATATATATATATATATATATATATATATATATATGCTACCGTAATAATTATTAGGCTACCCTAGTTAAAAAAAAAAAAAAAAGGTTGATGCATTTCATACTATTTTTAGTATTTATTGCCAAGTGGATAATTCTAAATGAAAATAGAATGGTTCTTTTGTTATTATTATTTTTCAAAATTTACAAGGCAGCCAGGAAGCCTTCGCTTCAGCCAGCCAATAAGAAGAAGAGACTAGCATAGGGAAGAGAGCACAAAAGCTGGACACCAAAACAGTTCATTTGATGCACATATTATTGTAGAGTATTAACAAAAGAACCATTCTATTTTCATTTCGAATTATACACTTGGCAATAAATACTACAAATTAGTATGAAATACATTTATTTAAAAAAAAACTGGAGTGGCTCAATAGTTATGGCCGGTAGTATATATGTTGAATATATATATATATTGCAGTTTCATCAGTGAAAAAAAGAAAATTTAGAATGATTCGGACGAGTTCATCTTTGCTTCCTTGCCTTGTAAGATTTTTTTATTTCTGTTTTCATTTAGAATTATTCACTTGGCAATAAATACAAAAAAATATATGAAATACATAATTTATTTTAAAAAACTGGGGTGGCCCAAATAATTATGGCCGGTCGGTGTATATATGTATATGTAATTTTTTTTTTAATTCTTAGTGTTTAGTTTGGGGTGTTCACTTTTTACTCATAGATGGGATCCTCACAGGTACTACAACCCCAGGTGAGGATTATCCTGGGGACAACAGCAATTAAGGAGTGGTTCTACGTTCCTCGACAATAGTGCATTCAAAACGGTTGTCTGTAACTAAATCGGCACGCTTACCAGATGACGCTTACAAAATCATCTGTATACATCGATCTGGTGCAAAAGATAGCAAGTTTGTCTCGCTAGATCAGTTAACACTGAGCAGTGAATTTGATTCTCAGTAAGTGCTCAATACATTCGGCCTCATACCACATCTAAACTATGCTTAGAAAATCCCTTACAGCACACCAAAGTTGTGCAATGGTTAACAAGCTTGTCTCGCTAGGTCAATTACGACTGTGTAGTCAGTACTATAAGCTTTGGGACGGTATTAATCCGTTTCCAGGTTATGTGTTAAATAACAGGACAGATCGGGTTCTATATGCTTGGGTTGGCAACCTGTCTACCGCATAAATTAATGGCAACCTACTGCGGGATAATCTTCTGCCTAGTCAGTCATGTCTCTTTTGAGACATGATCGCCCAAAATGTGTATAAAGTATGGCACTTAACTGACTGACTGAATATAATAGTTGGAATAATGATTAAGGCTTCTACTGGTCATAAAGTGGGGGAATCAGCATATTACTTCGTAACAATATGAAACCGATCCCCCACTAATTACTACATAATAATATCATACATTTCTTTCCCCTCTAGCTATGAGTCAAATAACAGGACAGATTGGGTTCTATAGCCTTGGTCAGCAGCCAGTCTACCTCAGAAAGCAATTGGCAACCTACTGCGTTATAATCTTCTGCCTAGTCAGTCAATGTCTCTTTTGAGACATGATCGCCTGAATGTGTATAAAGTATGGCACTTAACTGACTGACTGTAAATAAATTGCGTTTCCGGTTGTTTCTCTTCTCTGTCCAGTGGCCCCATTGCGTCTTAGTTGCATTATTACCTTGTTTGGGGTTGTACCTCTCACTCTGTAATCCCCTACCTAGAGTGTCTCTTCTACAGGGTGAACAGGATTGTAGAGAAAAAAAAAAGAGAAAAAAATGGAAACCTTACGTCAGGGGTTTTCAAACTGTGGTCCGCGAACCACAGGGGGTCCACAAAGATAAGATAGAGTGTCCGTGGATTAACTCATCACGGGAAATTCAAAGTATAAATTTTCAATGTCTGGATATTTATTTTTACTTATTAATGTTATCAAATTTAAATTTAAATTTATCAATTTAAAGTAAGCATAAAACCAGTTTTTACTACGTTAATGCAAAACTATAAGCTATTTATAGCAAAAATTTATGTTTAAATTTCATAAGCATCTATAGTGGGTCCCTAGACTAAAACTTGAAATATAAAGGGGTCCGTAAGTCAAAAAAGGGGTCCGTAAGTCAAAAAAAGGGGTCCGTAAGTCAAAAAGTTTGAAATTCACTACCTTACGTATGGTGAATTACTAAGCGAAGCTTAGATGTTGTGCAAACCCGAAAGTATGGGACACCCAGTGAAAATCGAACTCATTGCTGATACGAAATCGCATTTTCGAACGACAGTGTAAAATGCTACGAAGTCCTGTTCTAGCTTATATTTCTCCAAGACAAAGATATCGCGTCAGTGTTAAAAGACGTGGCAATGTCGGGCATCTCGATGACTGCGCGGATGAAAAATGTTTAGGTTTTAATATTAGTGCTGAAGGCATGTGCAATCCTACCATTAGTGATTACTCCGATGGTAGCAGATGGTGATCCTGTACCAACTAAAAAGCGACGCCAGTATCGATGACGTCAGGGATTAGCGAAATTGGATCAAGATTAGTGAACGTTGTCAGAGTTATTTGCGTAAAGTGATGGTGTTTATATCGACGTGAAGCACTTGATTTGGATAACGATAACATTTGGAAAAGGGTGGGTTTGTGGCTGGGGGAGAAACAGAGGGAAGGTGGAGGGTCGTCTAGCTAGTCGTTTACTGAACAAAAGAAAATCCGAATTTTTCAGATTTGCATTTAGGATATTTGATGATTTAAGACTGACGAATGATGGTGCATATTTTTAGAATTAATAATGAGATAACCGGCGAGAAGGAAAATAGGAACTACTTGTGATTAATGGAAGTCGCGGATTTAGATGATTGAGTAAGAGAGAAAAGTGCGTCCGAAAGAGAATAAGGGTTAAAATTTCTAAATAAAATGGCGAGTTTAAAGAAAGATGAAACTCTTTTTTCCTTCTATGTGCCGTGTTCCTTCAGAATCATGGCTCTCCACAATTTCCTTTTCTTTGTAGCACTTAAGACACTTTGGCTTTTTGTTATCTCTCTAAAACCTTGTTCCGCCATCCATTTACTAAACGCATCCTTTCAGAGCGTCTGTGATTATGGCTCTCCACAATTTCCTTACATTTATAACACTTAATACACTTTGGCTTTTTGTTATCTCTCTAAAACCTTGTTCCGCCATCCATTTACTAAACGCATCCTTTCAGAGCGTCTGTGATTATGGCTCTCCACAATTTCCTTACATTTATAACACTTAATACACTTTGGCTTTTTGTTATCTCTCTAAAACCTTGTTCCGTCTTCCATTGACTCAAACGGATTCTAAATCTTCTAGGTGCCGTGTCCCTTCAAGACGTTATCGGTTATGGCTCTCCACAATTTCCTTTCTTTTGTAGCACTTAATGCACTTTGGCATTTTTTTATCTCCCAAAAACCTTGTACAGCCATCCAATGATTCAAACGGATTCAAATTCTTCTAGGTGCCGTGTCCTTTCAGGACTTTATCGAATAAGGCTCTCCACAATTTCCTGTCTTTTGTAACTTTTAATTGTGTCTTTCTGTTATATCTCCAAGTCCTTGTTCCGACATCCATTTACTTAATGTGTCCCTCCAGAAAGTTGGTGATTATGGCTCTCCACAATTTCCTTTCCTTTGTAGCACTTAATACACTTTGCGTTTTTGTTATCTCTCTAAAACCTTGTTCCGCCATCCATTGACCCAAATGGATTCAAATTCTTCTAGCTGTCGTGACCCTTCAGGACGTTATCGATTATAGCTCTCCACAATTTCCTGTCTTTTGTAGTTTTTAATTTCTTATGTCCGTTTGCTATTTCTCCAAAATCTTGTTCCGCCATCCATTTACTCAACGTGTCCCTTCAGAACGTTGGTGATCATGGCTCTCCACAATTTCCTTTCTTTTGTAGCACTTGATACACTCTGGCTTTTTGTTATCTCTCTAAAACCTTCTTCTTATATGTGCCATGTTCCTTTAGGACGTTATCGGTTACGGCTCTCCACGATTTCCTCTCATTTGTAGCACTTAATACACTTTGGCTTTTTGTTATCACTCCTAAACCTTGTTCCGCCATCCATTGGCTCAAACTGATTTTAATTCTTCTAGGTGCAGGTATCACTTCAGGATGTTATCGATCATGGCTCTCCACAATTTCTTGTTTTTGTAGCTTTTAATTACTTATGTCTTTTTGTTATCTCTCTAAAACCTTGTTTCACTATCCATTTACTCAATCTCATTCTTTTTCTGTGTGCCGTGTTTGTTGAGGGGATTGGCGATCATGGCTCTCTACTATTTCCTCTCATCTGTAGCTTATAATAAATTCTGCTATCTCTCCCAAGCCTTGTTCCGCCATCCATTTACCCATGCATATTCTTCTTCTTCCCTGTACCGTATGCCTTCAAGATGTTATCGATCATGGCTCTCCACAATTTCTGCCCTTTGCAGCTCATAATAAACTTTGTCTTTGTGATATCTCTGTTACTCCTTCTCCCGCCATTTATTTACTCTTTTTCATTCTTCTTCTTCTTCTTCTTCTTCTTCTATGTGCTGTGTCCTTTTAGGATGTTATCGATTATGGCTCACCACTATTTCTTCTTTTTTGTATCTCTTAATAAATGTTGTCTTTTTGTTATCAACCCTAAACCTTGTTTTGTCATACATTCATTCAAAGTCGTTCAAACGGTTAGCATAGGACTTAAAATAATATGAGAAGAAGAAAACATAATTAAGGAGAGAGAACAATAAAAGAACGGGAATTAAGAAGACAGAAAATAACGATTGGCATTGCATTTAAATTTTTGAAGATCAAAGTTGAGTGGAAAGCAAGAAACCGGAAGAGAGTTCCACAAGCGAGAGAAGAAACTGTTAACATAGGACTTATAATAATATGAGAAGAAGAAAACATAATTAAAGAGAGAGAACAATAAAAGAACGGGAATTAAGAAGACAGAAAATAACGACTGACATTGCATTTAAATTTTTGAAGATCAAAGTTGAGTGGAAAGCAAGAAACCGGAAGAGAGTTCCACAAGCGAGAGAAGAAACTGTTAACATAGGACTTATAATAATATGAGAAGAAGAAAACATAATTAAGGAGAGAGAACAATAAAAGAACGGGAATTAAGAAGACAGAAGATAGCGATTGACATCGCATTTAAATTTTTGAGGCTCAACCTTTACTGGAAATGAAGAAGCCAGAAGAGAGTTCCATATGCAAGTGCAAGATGAAAAGAAAAGAAAACTGACATCATAGGACTTAAGGTTCCATCTAACCATTTTAAGTGTAAAAGGATGAGACGAACTTGCTGCTAATTTAGTCAGTCAGTCAGTGAAGTGCCATACGGGATAACACTTGGGAGATCATGTCGTATAAGAGACATGACTGACTGAGCAAAAGAGTTTCCCGCAGTAGATTGCTATTACTTCTGCGGTAAAGTGATTACCAACCAAGGAACTCAATCTGTTCTGTTATTCAACCCATAGCTAGAGGGAAAATCGGCGGATTTACACTATTTCCAATGGTATTTGTGCGTAAATGAATTCAACGAACTTACGTAGAATTTGAACTCGGATTTTGGATTTCTCGTTCTGAGCCGATATCCACTGCACCACAACGTATAACAACAAGTTAGTATTAAACTTTAAATCATAAAGATTTCTTACCAAAGTAGAAAGCGGTATTTAGTTTGCGCTGAAAGGTATGACACAAGGCCAAAAGGAATAATGAGGGAGACTAGCCTCCTGTTTTATAATTAAATTTAGCCAGCCACAATTAATGACTCCAACAGACCACAATATCGTCACCGAAGTCTATATTTCAGAGATGAAGTAGTATTTACAATATTTACATTATTCGGACTATTGTCCCAATATTTGTTGCTACTTGTACGACGTTTCGGGTGGTGTGCACTCCAGCCTTCTTCAGGAACTAGGAATTTCAAACCTTTATTACAATCACTCATGATTATCAGAAGAGGCAGTACTACGCAAGTAATGAAGCTGATGTCAGTTAAGTGCCATACGTGGTACAAGTTTGGGCGATCATGTCTCAAAAATGACATGACTGACTGGGCAGAAGATTATCCTGCAGTAGGTTGCCATAGCTTTCTGCGGTACACTGGTTGCAAAGCAAGGCAATAGAACCCAATCTGACCTGTTATTTAACCCATAACTAGAAGGAAGAGAAGGATTAATACTTTACCCAAGGGTATTTGCGTGTAAGTGAATGCAATGAATTTAACATGAATTCGAACTCAGCTCTCTCATTTCTAGATTCGAGCCGATAACCACTGCACCACAACCCACATAACAAGGGCTAAAAAGGGATTTGAGAAAGGGGTTTAAAAAAATTCAATAGGCGAAACAGAAATAAAAACGGAAAAAAATGAAAGTTAATATAAAATAAAAAGAATTGAAAGATGGAGCAGGAAAGGTGACTATCAATACTGGATATACGTAAATCCTTTTATCCTCAGGTTGAAGTAGACTGGTTGCCAACCAAGGTTATACAACAGGAAATGTGGCGATAAATACCGGATATACTCTTCTATCAAATTACGAATCTCAATTCTTTTTTTCATGTTCAAAAAAAAAAAAAAAAAAGAAAGTGCGTTTAGCATATTTTGTTTTGGATTCCGTAGAGAATCAGTTTACAATGAATTCTTATAGCAAACTGAACCACTGTTAATTAATTTCTTTAATAATAACTTTCTTATTCATTTTTTTTTCTTTTTCATATTCCTAATCTGAACGGTTTAAACTCTCACTCAGTTAAGTGATGTAGGTGAGACACGCTTGGGCTATCACGTCTTGAAAGAGACATGACTGACTAAACATAAGATTTTCCCGTAGTAGGTTGCCATTACTGTCTGAGGTAGACTGGTTGCCAACCAAAGCTATAGAACCCAATCTGTCATTCTTGTTTACTCTCTAGCAACATGAAAAAGAAATTCTAAGACTCCGACAAAAAAAAAAAAAAAAAAAAAAAGTAAAAGCAAAGGAAGGAAATATAGTAATTTGTTTTAATATGAATGGAAATAATTAATAGTAAACAAAAATTAAAGCTAAATGAAGGGAAAATGCGATGAGCTCCATGAAAGCAAGGAAATAACGCCCCTAAGACGCAAGGTGTAACCAAGTGTTAAATAATATAAGAAAAACCCGGTCACAGAGAGAAAATAAACGAACGAGAGTCAAGCAAAGAAAATAACGAATGACATTGCATTTAATTTTTTTTTTAATTTCGATAGTGCACTGGGAAGCAAGAAGCAGAACTAGTGTTCCTCATGCGAGAAATACCATAACAGAAACTGTCAGCATAGAACTTACGGTTACATCTAGTCATAAAATGATAAGACCTAACTACCAATCTAGTACTGCGCTTAAATTCATAAACTCTAGATACAATACAGCATTATAACTGAAGTTGAGACGTCGGATCAAGAGCAATTACATTCATCTATTTTAGGGCGCAAGGTGTTTCTGAGTATTAAGTAATATGAGAAAAACTATTAATGGAAGAGGACAATAAAGAAACAGGAATAAAAAGGACATAAAATAAAGATTGACATTGCATTTAAATTTTTGAAGATCAAAGTTGAGTGGAAAGCAAGAAGATGGAAGACAGATCCACAAGCGAGAGATGAAAATGTTAGCATAGGACTTATAATAATATGAGAAGAAGAAAACATAATTAAGGAGAGAGAACAATAAAAGAACAGGAATTAAGAAGACAGAAAATAATGATTGACATTGCATTTAAATTTTTGAAGATCAAAGTTGAGTGGAAAGCAAGAAGCCGGAAGAGAGTTCCACAAGCGAGAGAAGAAACTGTTAGCATAGGACTTATAATAATATGAAAAGAAGAAAACATAATTAAGGAGAGAGAACAATAAAAGAACGGGAATTAAGAAGACAGAAAATAACGATTGGCATTGCATTTAAATTTTTGAAGATCAAAGTTGAGTGGAAAGCAAGAAGCCGGAAGAGAGTTCCACAAGCGAGAGAAGAAACTGTTAACATAGGACTTTTAATAATATGAGAAGAAGAAAACATAATTAAGGAGAGAGAACAATAAAAGAATTAAGAAGACGAAAGATTACGATTGACATTGCATTTAAATTGCTGAAGATCAAAGTTGAGTTGAAGGCGAGAAACCGGAAGAGAATTTCACAAGCGAGAGAAGAAACTGTTAACATAGGACTAGTAATAATAGGAGGAAAAGAGAACATAAATAAGGAGAGAGAACAATAAAAGATCAAGAATTAAGAAGACAGTGAATAACGATTGACATTGCATTTAAATTACTGAAGACAATGGTTAACTGAAAAGCAAGAAGCTGGCAGAGCGTTTCACAATCGAAAGAAAAACTGTTAACATGGGACTTATAATAATATGAGAAGAAGAAAACATATGGACAGAGAACAATAAAAGGACATGAATTAAAAAAACAAAAGGTAACGATTGACATTGCATTTGAATTTTTGAAGGTCAAAGTTGACTGGAAAGAACGAAGTCAGAAAATAGTTTCACGAGCTAGAAATGCGATAGAAGAAATTTTAACATGGAATTAAAACACAAAAGTTTACTGAGTGTTAAAGAATAAAACACTATCAATGAAAAAAAAAACAATTAAAGGAACAAGAATTTAAAAGGCGGTTGATAACGATTGATATTGCATTTTTATTTTTGAAGATCAAATTTGACTGGAAAATAAGAAGCCGGAAAGAGATCCACGAGTGAGAGAAGAAACTATTAGCATAGGACTTTTAATAATATGGGAAGAAAACATAAGGAGAGAGAACAATTAAAAGAATAAAAAATATAGAAGATGGAAGATTACGATTGAGATTGCATTTACATTTCTGAAGAAAATTTGAATGCAATATCAATATTCTTGCGTTTGACTGGAAAACAAAATGTCGGAAAAGAGTCCTATCAGCGAGAGAAAAAAAAACTATTAACACAGGAATTACAATCGTACGAGAAAGAGAAAACCTATGGTGAGACAACAATAAAAGAACAAGAATCAAAAAGACACTTAATAACGACTGACATTGCATTTAAATTTTTGAAGATCAAAGTTGGCTATGAAGCAAGAATCCGGAAGAGGATTCCCCCAAAGAGAAGTGCGAGAGAAGAAATTGTTAGCAGATAACTTACGGGTGCATGTACTCATTTAAATTGGAAAAACAAAATTAAATATTTCAGCCAATCTAGTACTGCACATTGTTTTTATAATCATATCGCCCCAAGCAAGGCAGTTTAGGTGTTCAGGAGATTACATACAGGAAATGTTAGGAGAAAGAGTAACAGGTTATAGGGGTGTCAGGAAGTGGGTAAAATAAGGATGATAATACTGATGAGAATGAAGTGGAAAGAGAACGGAACATGAGAGAGAGGATGCAAGTCAGTGAGATAGGAGATGACTATAGACTTTACATTTAAATTCTTGAAGATTGTAGCTGTCGGGGGAGCAAGTAAACGGAAGTGAATTCTACAGGCGGGAAGTGCGAGAAAAGAAGCTACTAGTGTAGAATTTACGTTTACATTTTATTGGTTTCACGGTAAAGGTGTGGGACCTAATTGCTAATCTTGTCGCCCGTTTAAATTCTCACATAGGGGGCACCAGTGAGCTAAGTTCATCGGAGCAGAAACCGTGAAAGGAAATGTAGAAGAGACAGAGTTTAGCCACATTACGCCGGTGAGAAAGTGACTGCATCTGAGCTACCAAGTCGGGATCGATCACATTAAAGATTCTCCGTTAGGTTTTGTCAAGGAACCCTAAGAGGATAGTAGAGGCACCCGACCAGATATGGCAGCAGTATTCAATGCATGGGCGGATGGTAGATTTATATATGTGCAGGATTGTTTCAGACGGGAAAAAAGTTCCTCGCCCTGCACAGAGAACCGACCTTCTTGGTAGCGGACTTAGCTAGGGAAACTCTCTATGACATTAAGGAAACAATCATCAAAAGAATTGCCATGAACATTTTTATAGGTAAAGGCACAGAAATGCTATGTTACGGCAGTGGAAAAATGACTGAATCGGAGATGCCAGATTATAACCAAAAATATTGCAGATACCTCATTATTTTTTATGAAGACTCCCAAAATACATAGCAGATGCAAGACCAGATGTGACAGCAATATTCAAAGCATGAAAAATTATTCAAATAAAAAAATGTGTAAGATAGATTTTGGCTAGAAACGTTGAGTAGTAGGACACAGTGATCTAACTTTCTTAGCAGCAGACCTAAGAATTGATAGATTTTTCTTTCCAGTATTTACATTATTCGAAATATTGTCCTCATCCTTGTTGCCATTTGTACGACGTTTCGGCCGTTGTACGCTCCGGCCTTCTTCAGGTGCTAGGAATTTCGAACAAAACCTTTTATTAGAATCACTGGGGTATATGAACTTCATTTATTGCGTAGTATGGCCTCTTCTAGATGTCATGAGTAGTTTTTTTTTCTAACCCTTTAAGTTACTTGTTCACCACTGCTGTAGCCTGGTATTAAACTAGCAACTATTTGGGTCAAGTTATAGGGACTAACCAACGTCTATATCCACGTCTATATCCACGTCTATATTTTTTATTAATAAATTATTATTATATCCTCACGACAGAAAAAAAACTATTAGAATTTTAAAATTTTCCGCTTTTAAACAACCTGCAAAGAATTGATTGCGTATTCTTTTTGGACGTCGGGGCTCATCATTGTAGAAGTAGGGAGATGGTTAATGTTTATTAATTCGGCCTTGTGTCATACATAACCGAACTACCTACAACTTAAGATCATTCGCTATCATCAGAAAGTTGCAGATTTGAATGTAGGGAAGAATAAAAGCATACCTTTCGTATGTTTAAATGGAAATTTATTAATGGAAAAGAAGAACATGAATTGGTAGAAGTTAATGTTTAATTAAAATCAGTAAGGATATTAATAGTTCATAGTATCCTTGCAAAAGTGAGTTTATGTGTACGTAGGCAGGAACGTATGTGTGTATATATGTATAACCGTTTGTTGTTGGGTAGGAGTGTCTTTGAAGTATTCCCTTAGTCTTAAATAGTTCTGTGCGGTTATCAAGTAGACGGGTGAGCGATGAAAAAGATGAAGGGGAGAGGTGAGAGAGAAAGACAGAGAAAATAATAATAACGATCGCTTGACTTATGTCAGGAGTAGGTGTTAATTGCTCGTCATCTTAACTCTCTGTCCCGCCTAGGATATCGTTTAGGAATTCACTCACGAGTGTGATTCTTGCCTTTCCATTGGACGACAAAATTTCGCATCGAGGTGCTAAATTTCGCAAGTTTTGTGTGTGTTAAGCAAAGTTTGTAAATTCGAGAAAATTCGTTTTTTTTTTCTAAAACAATCAATGACTCAGTGCTTACCATTTGAATTTTGAAAGGCAGATTTTATTTTGTGCGCTCCATATTCAGTAACATTCAAATTAAAAATAAATACGAAATACTGAGTAATTTTGAGACACTACATATGCAAACAATAACATTTTTTATCATTCCCCCCCCCCAAGCTAGGTATTCTACTACGCAGGGGGTTACATAAAAGAAAATAATGATAAAGAGGGGTAATTAATAAGAAATATCAGGAGGGTAATAGACGGATGAGAAAACCGAGGATTGGAGTAGAGTAGATGTAAAAAAAGAGCTTGAAAGAATGGATGCAAGTTAGTGAGAAAGGAGATGTCTATTGACCTTACATTTAAATTCCTGGAAATTCTAGCTGTCGGGGAAGCAAGTATATGGAAGGGAATTCCACAGGTGGTAAGTGCGTGAAAAGAAGCTGTTAGAGTAGAAATTGCGGTTACATTTTATCAGTTTCAGTTTAAAAGGGTGGGACCTAGTTGCCAATCTAGTAGCTCGTGCGAATTCGTACCTAGGGGGCACCAGTGATCTAAGTTCATTGGAGCAGGAGCCGTGAAAGTATTTATAATAGAGGCACAGGGAAACCACATCACGCCGATGAGAGAGCGATTACAGCTAAGCTGCCAAGTCGGTATTGTCACATTACAGATTCTCCGATGGATTTTGTCAAGAAACCCGAGATGAATAGCAGGGACACCCGGTCAGGTATGGCAGCAGTATTCAATGCACGGGCGAATGGTCGATTTATATATGAGCAGGATGGACTCAGACGGGAAAAACTTCTTGGCCCTGCACAGTGAACAGACCTTCTTAGCAGCGGATGTAGCAATGGATTCGGTACAGTCATTCCACTTGAAATTCAAAGACAGGGTGAAAAGCCTGTTTCTGGCTTTTCACCCTGTATTTGAATTTCAGTGAGGTTTTTAGGAAAATCACCCGTGTCCTAATACTTGTGAACACAGTGTGCAAAAGTGTTAGGACAGGGGTGATTTTTAACCTTATTTTGATGCCTCATAAAAGATAAAATAGTTCTTGTCCTAATACTTTTGCACAGTACTGTATATATACTAGGTGCGATTGGTAAATTGTCGCAATTATTTTGATGCCTCATAAAAGATAAAATAGTTCTTGTCCTAATACTTTTGCACAGTACTGGATATATACTAGGTGCGATTGGTAAATTGTCGCAATTATTTTGATGCCTCATAAAAGATAAAATAGTTCTTGTCCTAATACTTTTGCACAGTACTGGATATATACTAGGTGCGATTGGTAAACTGTCGCAATTATTTTGATGCCTCATAAAAGATAAAATAGTTCTTGTCCTAATACTTTTGCACAGTACTGGATATATACTAGGTGCGATTGGTAAATTGTCGCAATTATTTTGATGCCCCATAAAAGATAAAAAGGTTCTTGTCCTAATACCTTTGGCACAGTATTTTAAACTAACCTTTTAAATCTCATTTCAGAAGCATCCCCTTTTCCGGGCTTAAAGAGCAGGCACAAAAGGACAACAAAAAAAAAAAATGCGAAATCTATTAATTATCGGGAACATGTTTGCAAACAGCAAAGTCATCACATTATTTGATATTGAGAAGTGGACAAATAGAAGGAAAAGAATGTAGAATTTTAATATGAGAAAATAACAAGAAAGGAAAAGAAATAAACATTTAGATCCAAACACTTAGGATTTAATCAATTTTGTCATTTAAGCAGAGAAAAGAGTAATCAGGAAAAGAAGAGAATAGCAAGTTGATGGAATTTAGACGTTTCATTTTTTTTTTCTTTTTCTGGAATTTTAATTATATTAAAAATTTAATCCATGCTTTGATTAACGGAACTACAAAAAATCACTTTTTAATTATATATATATATATATATATATATATATATATATATATATGCCTAAAAAGTGATTTTTACATAGTTAATCTATATATATTTCCATTTATATGCAAGTTATACAACATATATATATATATATATATATATATATATATATAATCTACGCTTTGATTAACGGAACTACGTAAAAAGCACTTTTTAGGCACATAGAATATATATCTATATCTTTATCTATCTATCTATCTATCTATCTATCTATCTATCTATCAGCAATGAATTAGAACACTCACAGCTACTGGGCGTGTAAAATGATAATATACACGCTAAAAAGCCTGCATACTTCTACCGAGCGCCCATAGCTCAGAGGTAGAATCGCCGACAGGGTAAAAAGCAATCGGATGTCTAATCATACAGCGAAACAGATCTGTCTGCGGAAGAATATATATATATATATATATATATATATAATATCTATTGTATATCCTGCATTAACGGAACTATGTAAAATCACTTTTCAGTTATATATATTAACCTAAAAAGTGCTTTTTACCTAGTTACGATCACTAAAGCCTAGAATATATATATATATATATATATATATATATATATATATATATACGGATATCAATATATATATATATAAAGTACCGTGAACCAATATAATTTACGAATTTACATATTATTTAAAGAACTGTGTTTTATGATCCACCTAATTTAGTAAATTTTTATATCAGGCATACAATTACAAAACTGACAGGAAAACTCACCTCAACTGAATTTCTTGGGACATACAATGAGGAAAGAGGGCTTGGAGAACCTG
The DNA here is from genome assembly GCA_037127315.1 of Ascarosepion bandense. Lineage (NCBI taxonomy): Eukaryota > Metazoa > Mollusca > Cephalopoda > Sepiida > Sepiidae > Ascarosepion > Ascarosepion bandense. The sequence continues at coordinate 568,360 of JBBBDQ010000619.1, read as the reverse complement.
ATACTAACAGGCCAGATAGAGGGAAAAAGAGACAAAGGAAAACAACGGATAACATATTTTAAGGGCCTGAGCGAGTGGATGACTGAACGGGGGCTGAGAGAGGTTACAGGAGAACGCGGGCCGAGAGTCAGTAGGGATAGAGAGACGTGGAAGGCAGTGATCGCCTTCGTCCTGAAAGGACAAGGTACATAGAAGAAGAAAAAAAAGAAGAACGTCGTATTTACCGTGTTCGGTACATAAAACATAGAGACTACTCTACAACATGCATAACATGACATACATTCAATTACACATGAAATAAAATTCATCCTTGATAATGGCTAAAAATATAGCCGAAAGCGCTCGTAGAAACAAAATGTTTGAACAGTTTTATATTATTTATGTTCTCAGAATAAAAAATTCATAAAATATATGCGATATCTGATAATAGAAGAATGGAACATTAGATCCGGATGGCGCATCACTTTTAATGTCTCTCGAATATTCAGACCGCTAGAAGAAAATATTAGGTTGTCCCAAATGTTCGTAAACACTTGCAAGAAATTGAAATTTTACTCGCAAAAACAACAAAAATTATTGCTGGAAATAAAGACCATCGGTTTCCAAGTCTTTCTGCCATCGATCTGCAAGCTTTCGGATTTGGTCAAAGTACCATTCAGCAGGCTTCGAATCAAAGAATTCTTGACAAGCTTCCTCGACTTCATCAAACGAATCGAATCGGTGGCCCTTCAGAAAGTGTTGCATTAAGCGGAAAAGGCCGTAATCTGATGGAGCACAGTCAGGACTGTAGGCTGGATGTGGCAGAACCTCAACGCCGTCCAGCTTTTCAAACTTGTCTTTAGTCTTCCTGGTGGTGTGTGGCTTGGCATTGTCCTGCTGCATCAAAGCGCGCTTTCGGTTGATCAGAGCCGGGTACTTTTGCTTCAACTTATCGTAGACCCGCTCAAGTTGCTGACAGTAAAGTTCGGCATTGATGGCACGATCATTCAGAACCAACTCAAGATGCAAGATTCCTTTAAAGTTCCACCAAACGCACAACATGACTTTCTTGCCGAATCGATCTTATTTTGGAACCGACGGTGTCTCTTGCCCTTTCTAAACCCATCGCTTGTTTCGATTGTGCTGGACCAGATAGACCCATTTCGCAAGTGTTTACGGACTTTTGGGACTAATAAATAAATATACTGTTTAATAAACGGAGTGTCTAATAAAAAATGGGTAGCCATTACCTACAAATTTTACATCTGTCAAATTAATAACTAAAAAATACACACACACCTCTATCCTAGGTCCTACGCTCTTTCTAATCTACATCAATGATCACCCCGATGCCATAAGATCACAAGTAGGCATGTACGCCGATGACGCCACAGTATACGCTCGCCTCGATCAAAAATCTGGTGTTGATGATAAGGCGAACCTCGCAGCTGAGCTTGAAAAGGACCTCCAATCCGTGGTGGATTGGGGTAGGAAATGGCTCGTAAAATTCAAATCTTCCAAAACGAAGCTGCTGTCAATTAACCACCACAGATGACCGCACCTCCCTCCCATTAGCATGGAACAGGCATGCCTCCCAGAGAGTAAAACACTACGCCTGCTTGGCCTGACACTCTCAGCGGACCTCAAGTGGACTGACTATGAATCCATTGCTAAATCTGCTGCTATGAAAGTTGGCTCTCTGTGCAGGGCCCTGAAATTCATTCCACCTGAATCTATCCTGCACTTATACAAATCCACCATCCACCCGTGTTTTGAATACTGTTGCCACATCTGGTCGGATACCACTACTATTCTCCTTGGCCTTCTTGACAAAATACAGCGAAGAATCTGTAACGTGATTGATACCGACTTAGCTGACCGCCTGCAGTCACTCTCTCACCAGCGTGACGTGGCTTCCCTGTGCCTCTTCTATAAATACTTTCATGGCTTCTGATCTGATGAACTTAAATTAATGGTGCTCCCTAGGTGTGAGTTTGCACGAGATGCTTGATTGGCAACTAGGTCCCATCCTTTTACAGTGAAACCGATGAAATGTAACCGCAATTTCTACCCCAACAGCTTCTTTTCTTGCACTTCCCTCCTGTGGAATTCCCTTCCGCATGCTTGCTTCCCCGACGGCTATAACCTCCAGGTGTTTAAATGTAAGGTCAATAGACACCTCTTAACACACTAACCCTCCCATTCTCTCCAACTTTCCCCCTATGTACATCCTAACTCGTCTATCGCCTGTGTAACCCCCTGCGCTCTAGTGGCAGTGGAATGTTTTGCTTGGGGTGACATGATTAAACAAAAAAAAAACATTTTTCGAAATAACCATGTGATGAATGTCTTTCTCTCTTAATATATGTGAGTGTGCAAAAGCAAGATAGATATATATTAACATGGATGGATGTGTGTGTGGGGGTATATGTAAGTATAAGCACAGGCGCATTTGTATGCACATATGTAGATGTATGGACATGTGTGTATGTGGATATAAATAAGTGATTGTGTTAATATGTAGGGTTCCACGTAATACGTAATGGGATTGTGTGGGGGCGTGTAATGGGTTTATAGCCACTATCCAAGAATGATGACCACTTTTCGACCGGTTTAGAGATCCCCAAGTGAGATAACGCTAAGGTCTCGATTTCAAATCATACATCGACATTTGTACATGTAAATGTGTCTGTGCTTATACTTACATATACACACAGACACACATCCATCCATGTTTATTTATAACTTGCGTTCGCATACTCACATCTATATTGTTATGAAGACGGGCTTTCCACGCGTATAAATAGTAACATATATTTACACAAGTATATGTGCGCTGTGGTACAGTGAATATCGGCTCGGAACAAGAAATCGGGGAGACGAGTTTGAATTCCAGCCGAATTCATTGCATTCACTTACGCGCAAATACCCTTGGGAAAGGTAATAATCCGTCTATTCCCTCCAGTTAGGGGTTAAATAACAGGACAGATTGGGTTCTATAGCCTTGGTCGGCAACCAGTCTACCGCAGAAAGCAATGGCAACCTACTGCGGGATAATCTTCTGCCCAGTCAGTCATGTCTCTATTGAGACATGATCGTCCAAGCGTGTTTCACGTATGGTACTTGACTGTCTGACTGAATATAATAGTTGGAAACATGATTTAAGTCTTCTACTGGGCATAAAGTGGGGGATCGGTTTATTACTTCATAACAATAGGGAACCGATCCCCCACTAATTACTACATAATAATATAATACATTTCTTTCCCCCTCTAGCTATGAGTCAAATAACAGGACAGATTGGGTTCTATAGCCTTGGTCGGCAACCAGTCTACCGCAGAAAGCAATGGCAACCTACTGCGGGATAATCTTCTGCCCAGTCAGTCATGTCTCTATTGAGACATGATCGTCTAAGCGTGTTTCACGTATGGTACTTGACTGTCTGACTGAATATAATAGTTGGAAACATGATTTAAGTCTTCTACTGGGCATAAAGTGGGGGATCGGTTTATAACTTCATAACAATAGGAAACCGATCCCCCACTAATTACTACATAATAATATAATACATTTCTTTCCCCTCTAGCTATGAGTCAAAAAGCAGGACAGATTGGGTTCTATAGCCTTGGTCGGCAAAAGGTCTACCGGAGAAAGCAATGTCAACCTACTGCGGGATAATCTTCTGCCCAGTCAGTCATGTCTCTGTCGAGACATGATCGCCCAAGCGTGTATCACGTATGTCAGTTAACTAACTAATACTAACAATTCTCACATATACTCACGAAATACGCATATATTTACATACTTACACACATACACGCATACATACGAATATTTACCTACAGACATGTCCGTACTTCTATACATGTGTACCTGCAAATGTATTATTCATACATTCATCCATCCATTATAATTATTGTGTTCACACACTCACATATCTATAAAGAGCGATTCCATATATATATATATATATATATATATATATATATATATATATGCGTGACTGTTCAGAAATGAATTGAGTTCTCTCGGTGACTGGCGTGTGTATACACAGCTTATACACAACACGTTAAAATTTCCCTTCTCTAATTCCATGCGACGATGGCTTAGGGAGTAGCGACTCCGACTGACACCAAATCGGTTGAGTTTCGATCCCGATCAGAAGCAAGTGGATGCGTCTAGCCACACTGATGAGCTGTGATACAGCGAAACAGGCTTGTATGTGGATGACTAATATATATATTGTTAAATATAAAAGACAATGAATGTCTATTATGTTTAATCATGAGCCGTTATAAACATCGTATTTTCGCTTTAATTTCAGGGGAAAATAAAGGCAGATTCTTCAACATTTGGATAATTTTTTAATAAGTTTGTTCTAAGCTTTCGGCTCACATGAGCCATCTTCAGAGAGGTTACAGGGATGTTACATAAAAACAGCCACCATCAAAGACGATTTTATCTTGTGTTGACATAAAACTTTGCTAAGCAACGACAACTGTCACTAAATAGCAAACGCAGCTAGTAAATTTGTAATACGGTTCTATGACGTCACACCACGTGAGAGCCCCAAATGTTAACAGAACCATAAATTTAAATGCAATGTTATGAGTTATGACCAGATTCAAACGAGATTTTATCAAGTCTGAATTGTTTTAATTTAATGTAGATGGCCTCCAATATTTGAAGTTTCTTTTTACTGTGTGTACGAGTGAGTGTTATTGTACTAATAATAAACCTACTACATATGTTGGTTTTAATTCTCCTATAGACTTACCTGCCATCTTTCTGGTCAGAGTTCAATTAAGCAAAATTTCTTAGAAAAACATAGCCATGTAGGTAATAATAGACAGATCTTAGTCAACAATACAATAATACTCACACATCAGACAGTAAAAAACTTTCAGATCTCGGAGTCAAAGCATTCAATATGTTTATATAAACTATTAAGTCAAAGTAACTCACACTCAATAAAACCACATTTCATTCTAGTCATAACAAATTACATTGCATTTAGACATATGGTTCTGTTGTTAATATTTCGTCATAGAGCATAATTACAAATTTACGACCTGCGTCTGCTATTCGGTGACTGTTATCGTTGCATGTTAATATTTTATGTCAACACAAGATAAAATCATGTTTGATGGTGGATGTCTTTATGTTAACGTCCCTGTAACCTCTCTGAAGATGGTTAATGTGAGCCGAAAGCTTAGAACCAGCATAATAAAGAAATATCTAGATGTTTGTTTATTTTCGTATGAGTGAGGATTATTGTATTGTTGACTAAAATCTGTCTGAGTTTAACCACGTGGCTAAGTTTTTCTAAGAAATGTTGCTTAATTGAAGGCTGATCAGAAAGGTGGCAGTTAAGTATACGGGTGAATTAAAACCAATATATATAGTGGGTTTATTATTAGTACAATAATTGTCACTCATACACACAGTAAAAAGAGCCTTCAGATATTGGAGGTCGTCTACATTAAATCCAAACAACCCACACTTAATAAAATCGCATTTAAATCTGGTCATAACACATTACATTGCATTTAAATATATGGTTCTGTTAACATTTGGGGCTCTCACGCGTTGTGATGTCATAGAACCGTATAACAAATTTACGAGCTGCGTTTGCTATTTGGTGACAGTTGTCGTTGCTTAGCAAAGTTTTATATCAATACAAGATATAATCGTCTTTGATGGTGGCTGTTTTTATGTTAACGTCTTTGTAACCTCTCCGAAGACGGCTCATGTGAGCCGAAAGCTTAGAACCAGCATAATAAAAAAATATCTAGATGTTGGACAATTTTCACCTGAAATTAAAGTCAAAATACGATCTTTATAATGGCCCATGTTTTAACATAATACCAATTCTTTTTCTCTTACATTTATCATTATCTGTTTAGAATATATATATATATATATATATATATATATATATATATATATATATATATATATATTAATTATAGTTATAATACCAATATCGACAAAACTAATTCTGTCAAGATTATCAATAATTAAACTACAAATGAGATCGTCTTGAAACCCACCGGCAACTAACCCGGACGGAAAAGAGGGGGAAGAAAAAAAGAAACAAACGAAATACCTGAACAAAATGTCAAGCATTCGTAAGAAAGAAAAAAAAACCAAGACGAAAACCTTAACAATAAAGAGCTCAATACGAAAGCACAGCACACAAAGCACTCAAAGCAAAAATAGAGCAAGCAAAATCAAAAATCTAACTGAGCCAATAACCTACCACGGTTTCGCTTAACAGCTCGTCAGGGAAAATTGGAGCTAATTTTCCCTGACGAGCTGTTAAGCGAAACCGTCGTTGGTTGTTGGCTCACCCTTAGATTTTCGTTCTCATATATATATATATATATATATATATATATATATATATAGTACTGTGCAAAAGTATTAGGACAAACAAGAACTATTTTATCTTTTATGAGGCACATTGACAGAAAATAATTTAATTAAAGTAATTTTATTTGATTTACTCAACAAATGCTTTAACAAGAAAAAATACTTGTTAGAAAATAAATTTAATATTTAGTATAATATCCTTTTGCTTCGATCACAGCCTTCATTCTGTCAGGCATTGGCATCACAAGCTTCTTCAATGGATCTAATGTTATCTCCTGCCAAGCAGCTTGTATTTCTTCCCAAAGCGTGTCTGGCAAAGTAACATTAGAGCTATCAATATTTTTTATCCAAAATATACCATAGAGGTTCAATAGGATTGCCATCAGTGCTTTGTGGTGACCAATTCAAATTCCAAAGCCTTCCTTCCTCTTCTTTTTTAGTTAAATAATTCTTACAAAGGTTTGGCGTTTCACCCTGTATTTGAATTTCAGTGAGGAAAATCACCCCTGTCCTAATACTTTTGCACATTACCGGTAGTGTGCAAAAGTGTTAGGACAGGGGTGATTTTAAAATTTATTTTGATGCCTCATAAAAGATAAAATAGTCCTTGTCCTAATACTTTTGCACAGTACTGTATATATATACTAGGTGCGATTGGTAAATTGTCACAATTATTTTGATGCCTCATAAAAGATAAAATAGTTCTTGTCCTAATACTTTTGCACAGTACTGTATATATATACTAGGTGCGATTGGTAAATTGTCTCAGTTATTTTGATGCCTCCTAAAAGATAAAATAGCTCTTGTCCTAATACTTTTGCACAGTACTGTATATATACTAGGTGCGATTGGTAAATTGTCTCAGTTATTTTGATGCCTCATAAAAGATAAAATAGTTCTTGTCCTAATACTTTTGCACAGTACTGTATATATACTAGGTGCGATTGGTAAATTGTCGCAATTATTTTGATGCCTCATAAAAGATGAAATAGTTCTTGTCCTAATACTTTTGCACAGTACTATATATATATATATATATATATATATATATATATATATGTGTGTGTGTGTGTGTGTGTGTGTGTGTGTGTGTGTGTGTTGTAGAAGTTTAACGTATGCTATTCTGATATCGAGACTTAGACTCCTTTTAACTCAATTTTAATTTTCGCTAAACTGTCTAATCTGTAGTTTATCCTGACCACCATTATTCATTAATCGGACAAAGAGAATTTTCTTTTAATATTTTAATTCAAGAATTGAAGAACTGATCAATCGATTTTGTTGCACAAGAATATTAAAGAGGTGTTTCCTTTGCAACGCTTTAGCCAATGTTAAACTCGAGAAAAAAAATCGGGTTGTTTGGTTTTTATTTTCGATAAGGGTGGAACGTGCCTTTCCAATTTAAAGTCTTTTCAATAGATGAGCTTATTAGATGAAAAGAAAGTAAAAAATATCAAAGTCAAAAAATAAAAAAAAGCTTCAATTAAGAGCTTTCCAAAATTTTGCAATGAGTTTGAAATCAATTAAGTCTTTTTGATGTAAACGTTAACAGAATCTGCTATCAGTGCGAGCTGGTCAAATTGAAAGATCGTCAATGCAGAGTCGCTAAGAGAAAACATTCAAGGGAAGGAAGTGGTGGAGGGATTTCTGAGATGAGAGGAGAAATACATAAAAAACGAAAAAAAATATATTTAAGATAAGAAAATGTAAACAGGTGAAAGAAAATTAATTGTTCGCCAAATAAAACGTGAAGTGGAAAGAAAAAATGGTAAATTTTCTTTTTAAATCCCGTCGCTTTTCCCCTTCAAATTTATCCAAAATAGCATTATCTCTGTGTAAATGTATATGCTGAACTCAAATCAAGTGTTAGTTATTGAAGAAACTTACCTTTTTTTTTTTATCTAAATGTCCATAAAAAAAAAACGAACTATATCTTGCACTTTTTCTCTCCTGTAACTCTCACGAAGTCATGTAATTAACTGCAGATCGACGGACTGCACATGTGATCTAATTTTGGCAGATTTTTTGTCGATTTTTCTTCATTTACTGATACTTCCGGCGATGTACTTCCGGGAATTAAAGTAATGCGCTATTGTATTTCTACGCTTATTGCTCTCAAAACAGGAAGTACATCGCTGGAAATTTCAGTAAAGGGTGAAATTCGACCAAAATTGCTGCCTACGTAGAACGTCATTCTGCAGTTAATTACATGACTTCATGAGAGTTTCGGGAGATAAAAAGTGCGAGATATAGTTCGTTTTTTTTATGGACTTTCAAAGCAAAAAAGGTAAGTTTCTTCAATAACTAATTGTTGATTTGAGTTCAGCATATACATTTGCACAGAAATAATGCTATTTTGGATAAATTTAAAGGGGGAAATGTCGTCGGTACCTGAAACGAAAATTTACCGAAAAAAGTTACATCAAGCCTAAAAAAGTAAGAATTGTAAATTAAAATGACACAAGGAAAGAAAAAAAGGTTTAAATTAAGATAAACATATTGAAAATTTAAAACTAAATTCCTGGGTATGACAATAAACTGCATCCGGCAGCAAGGCCTCTGATTAGGTGGTTTTGAAGAGGATAGAAACAAATCTTAATTGTTGTTGTTCTCAGGTCAACTCTGATCTGGGGTGGTAGCACCTGTTAGTGTCTCACCTACTGGTTAACCCCTAAACTTAGGCCAAAACATTATGAAAGTATAAAAAAAGAACCTCTATGGGATATTTTGGATAAAAATATTGATAGCTCTAATGTTACTTTGCAAGACACGCTTTGGGAAGAAATACAAGCTGCTTGGCAGGAGATAAAATTAGATACATTGAAGAAGCTTGTGATGCCAATGCCTGACAGAATGAAGGCTGTGATCGAAGCAAAAGGATATTATACTAAATATTAAATTTATTTTCTAACAAGTATTTTTTCTTGTTAAAGCATTTGTTGAGTAAATCAAATAAAATTACTTTAATTAAATTATTTTCTGTCACTATGCCTCATAAAAGATAAAATAGTTCTTGTTTGTCCTAATACTTTTGCACAGTACTATATATATATCTTTTAAAAATACATTCTTGAGGAAAAATATGACCATGAATACATCTTAGAAGGAAAAATATATTAACATCAATAAATTTTTGAAGGAAAACAATATTGCCGGTGAGACGTTTTTTAAGGAAAAAGATATTCCCGGTAATAGATTTTTTTCTGAAAAAAGTTTTTTTTTTAATTTTTTTTTTTTTTAATCATATCACCCCAAGCAAGGAGAAAAAGCCACTGATGCGCAGGGGGCTACGTAAGAGTGAAAAGATTGGAAAAGAGAAAAACCGGAAGCCACATTCTAAACAAAAAACAAGGGATGAGCCTCTTCACCGGTGAAGGAAAAAATGTTTGCTGGTCATGCCATTTTGGAGGGAAAAGGAATTTTTGGAGGAAAAAGGAATTTTTGGAGGAAAAAGGAATTTTTGGAGGGAAAAGGAAGAATTGCCGGTAAAAAGATTTGAAAGAAAAAGAAGTTTTGCCGGAAGTACGTTTTTGAAGAAAAGAATATTGCCGGCGATGCAATTTTGAAGAAATAAATATTGCAAGTAATACATTTCTGAAGGAAGAAAAATGTTTCGACCAATATATTTTTGAAGGAAAAAGATTACCAGCTACACATTTCCGAAAGAATAAAATATTACAATCAATAAATGTTTTTGAAAAAAAAAATACATACTAAAAATACATCTGACTCAACGAAAACCACTTTACAAAAATACGTCAAAGGAAGTTGATCTACAAACCTGTCTCTTACAAAAAATATAACTTTTATTTAGACAAATCTATTGTAAAAATCTTGTCGGCATTAAATAACCCACTGAGATGTTGATATGCAGTAAAACAAAGCAAACAAACAAATTAAATGGCTATATACCGATTAGGAATAAAATTTACTGCTGCCATATTTGGTCGGGTGCTCCTGCTATCCACCTAGGTGTCCTTGACAAAATTCAACGTACGTAAAATCATAAATACGCATAAAAATTGAGAAAATAATGGATGGATTTTCTTCTTCTCCTACTGCGCTTGGGAAAGGTATTAATCAGCATTTTCCCTCAAGTTATGGGTTAAATAATAGAACAGATTGGGTTCTATAGCCTTTTGCTGGCAACCAGTCTACCGCAGAAAGAAATGACAACCTACTGCGGAATAATCTTCAGCCGAGTTAGTCATGTCTCTTTCGAGGCATGATCGGTCAAGCATGTATCATGTATGGTACTTAACTGACTGACTGGATATAATAGTTGGAAACATGATTAAGTCTTCTACTGGTCATAAAGTGGGGTACAGGTTTTTATTGTTATGAAGTAATAACCTGATTCCCCACTAATTACTACTTAATAATATAATACATCTCTTCCCCTTCTAGCTATGAGTCAAATAACAGGACAGATTAGGTTCTATAGCCTTGGCTGGCAACCAGTCTAACGCAGAAAGTAATGGCAACCTACTGCAGGATAATCTTCTTCTAGCTATGAGTCAAATAACAAGACAGATTGGGTTCTCTAGCCTTGGCTTGCAATCAGTCTACCACAGAAAGCAACCTACTGCGGGATAATCTTCTGCCCAGTCAGTCATGTCTTTTTCGAGACATGATCGCCCAAAGCGTGTATCGCGTATGGCACTTAATTGACTTCTTTTTCTCTTCTCAGGCCACTCAAATATGTTATCTGCTGCATCCACTGTCTCTTTTCCCCTCTATCTGTCCTGTTAGTATCAGGTTCTCTAAGCCCTCCTTCCACAATTGCATGTCCCAGAACCTTTAGTTGTCTCTTCCTGATGCTCAGTATTAATTTCCGTTTTGTTTCCATCATTTCTAAGACCTCATCATTGCTCACATGCTCCATCCATGATATTCGCAGCATCCTTCTTTCGAACCACATTTCAGTTGCTTCAAGTCTTTCCTTCATCTTTGATGAGATTGTCCAGCATTCACTTCCATATTGAAGGACAGACATCACATAACAATCCAGTAGTCTCTTCTTAGTTTCTAGCGAAATTTTCTTGTCTCTTAATACACTACTCAGATTGGAATGTGTCCTTCGCCATGTCAGGTATATAAATATTTTTACCTGCTTGATTTTAGTATCCTCCACCTGTATTTTAGTATCCTCCACTTGATTTAGTATCCTCCACCTATATTTTAGTATCCTCCACCTGTATTTGGCAGTTTCATGGCGAAGGACGCGTCCCAGAAGCTGAGTAAAGTTTTAAGACTAGAATCAAAGAAGAGTAATGTTTTAAAAACTAGAATCAAAAGAAGAGAGTACTAGATTGCTATGTGATGTCAGTCATTCAATATGACAGTGAATGCTGGACAATATCATCAGAGATAGAAAAACTTGAAGCAGCTGAAATGTGGTTCTACAGAAGGATGCTACGGATATCATGGACCGGGCATGTTAGCAATGATGAGGTGTTGGAAAGAATGGAAACGAAAAGGAAATTAATGTTGAGCATGAGGAAGAGACAACGGAAGTTCTTGGGACATGCAATGAGGAAGGAGGGCTTGGAGAATTTGATACTAACAGGCCACATAGAGGGGGAAAAGAGACAGAGGAAGGCCGCAGATAACATATTTGAAGGGCCTGAGCAGGTGAATGACAGAACAGGTTTTGCGAGATGTTACAGGAAAAAACGTGCTAAGAGCCACCAGCCATTAGGAAACGTGGAATGCCATGATCGGCTCCGTCCTGATAAGACAAGGCCCACAGAATATTGTATTCTAAAATACAGATAACAAAAATTAAATTTTCACTGTAATTTTTTCTTACTTAATTTATAAGAAAAACTTGGGAGAATATTTAACTATTTTTATTTCCGGATTGCATTTTTAGCTTTTCTTTTTATACTGAAAAATAAAATTATCCCCTGAAAGATTAATTAGCACTCTACCAGTTATTTGCTGTCGGAACACACGAGAGAATGTTTGTATCCGTGCACATGCGCGTGCGCGTGCGCAATTGTAAGCGTTTTTGGAAGGATAAAGACTTCTTGAAACTTTGACTTTTCTTTTTATTGCAGGGTCACACAAAGCGCATTTTGACGTCTCTTTGTTATTTATATATTTAACTTTCATTAAGAAAATTGCTGTTTTGCTCGACATTGTCCGACCAACGACATTTGCCTGTCGTTTTCTGTGTGCAGGGAAGAAACACTGACATGAGAAAAGAGAATGAAACTGTATTTAAAAAAAAAAACTGGTCAACGAAAGAATACAAAGACGACATGGGAGAATAGAGAAAAAAACATTAGAAGAAAAAAACAGAACGAATTTGCAAAAAGTAATTGTAAGATGAGAAAAAAAAAAGCTGTGTAAGAAAAAGGAAATGGAATGATGGGTAAATAAAAATGGGGGCTTCAGTGAACCTTTCAGTGAGAAAGATGTCGTCTGCAGATGGCCAACTGAAATCAACGCAATACAATCTTAGACAGAACAAAATGATTCAAATTAATGCATTTCGCTGTATATTAAGTTATGGAATTAGATAATGGATATAAATCGGTAGGAGGAAAAAGAAAAAAATAGGAAGGAAGGGTTTTCTTAAGAATAGCTAAAATGAACAAGATTATTTTATATCCACCATGGACATAAATCTTCTTTGTCTCTTCTACTTTAAAAAATATCCCTTCAAGAAGCTTGCGGACATAACTATCCAAAAGGTAGCTTTCACAATTTTTTCATTTACTTTCCTTGATTTTAATTATATTTTCATTTTTTTTTTGTCAGTATAACTGTCCTTGTATTTATTTTATTGTTCTCTCGTATATATAGAAGTAATGGATTTTTATTTATTATTATTAGTTGGACGTTATTCTTTCGTAGATGCCCATGTTTGAGTAGATGCGCCGTTTATTTATTAAAATCATCCTGGGTATGACGATGAACTATATCAGGCAGCAAGGCCTCCGATCGTGAGATTGGGGGTTTTGTGAAGTGTGGGACCACCTCTAAATTGTTGTAGTCTCAGATTCATTCTGACCCGAAGTGATCACAGCTGTTAGGGTCCCAGCTATGGGAAAATAGTAACTCGCCCACGAAGAAAATTTCAACACTAATTTTTTTTTTTTTAATCATTTCACCCCGAGCAAGGCGAAAACGCCACTGATGTGCAGGATGTTACATAAATGTAAAAAGATTAATTAGAAAAGAGTGAGGAGTACAAACTAGTTAGAAAGGAACAATAGAAAGCTGAGAAAGCAGGTGCGATGACAGAGACATAGGTGGAGAGAAAGGGAAGGTCATACGGGGGTGGAGAGAGAGCTAGAGTCCAATGGTTAGTAGATGAGTATTAACTTTGCATTTAAATTTCTGGAGGTTGTATCCGTCAGGAAAGCAAGAATACGGGAGCGAGTTCCACAGGCGGGAAGTGCGAGAGAGGATGCTGCAGGAGTAGAATTGTCGTCTGCATTTGGCTAACCTGACTGTGAATGGGTGGGACCCAGATGCCAGTCTGGTTGCACGAGTAAACACCTGTTGAGGAGGCATCAGTGACTTAAGCTCATCCGAGCAGAAGCCATGAAAGTATTTATAGAAGAGACAAAGGGAGGCCGCATTTCGACGATGGGGAAGTGGCTGCAGTCGAGTCGCCAGATCAGTACCTATCACATTACAGACTCTCCTTTGGAGCTTGTCAAGAACACTGAGGAGAACAGCAGGGGCACCTGACCATAATATAACGTGTAACAATAGATTGTTATGGCAAAATTACAACTCTGCAGCACTAAAAATATAAAAATACATATTTATTGTAAAGTTACCAATAAATGATCAACAAATTATATATGTACAAAAAATAACTTTACCCTGAAAGTATAAAATTACGTAGAAAATATTCAGATTTCGGTACTAAATGACCTATAGCAGTTGATATACTGATAAATAAAATTAAACAGTTATTTATTACAAAATATATTTATCAATTTTTATCTATATTTGAGAAATTTTATTAAACGCAGGCGTCAAAACGATGGCAATATATATATATATATATATATATATATATATATATATATGTGTGTATATATATATATTAATCATTTCACCCCGAGCAAGGCGGAAACGCCACTGATGTGCAGGGGGCTACATAAATGTAAAAAGATTAATTAGAAAAGAGTGAGGAGTACAAACTAGTTAGAAAGGAACAATAGAAAGCTGAGAAAGCAGGTGCGATGACATATACATAGGTGGAGAGAAAGGGAAGGTCATACGGGGGTGGGGAGAGAGCTAGAGTCCAGTGGTTAGTAGATGAGTATTGACTTTGCATTTAAATTTCTGGATATATATATATATGTCGTCTGAAATGACGGCAACATATATATTGATGTACCTACTATTAACTATCTAACATTAAGACATAAGAAAAAAATGATACAAACACCTGGGCATGAGAGGAAGGATATTTTCTTTAAGAAAGTTCACATCAAGGTGTTTTTTTAACTCTCACGTGACAGGGAATTTTGAAAGCGCAATTTTTAAAAATTAGAAGGAATTATAGCATTTTCATCCATGGTTGTATGAACCTAAGAGGTATTTTTTAGTATGGTTACACTTTGTCATAATTTCTGTTCTTTCATTCAGTAGTTCATTTTCGCTTGGGAATAGCATAATTTCTAACATTTATTCCTGGCACAGTCTACATATTTTGCCACCTTTGTAAGGCTTGGCTGTTTTTACTATACTCCACATTATGTCTGGGTCTTTGCTATATTTTGATTTCAATTTTCACACGTGGCTAGCCAATGTTGTACAATATTTTAAGTCTTCTATTTTGAATGGAGACTTGTGATTGAACCACCTGGTTTTAAAAGTACATTTTGTTGATCCCAAATATATTTTATTTTGGTCATTTAAGTCATAATATATAATTCTGAACACTACATTTGTTTCGTAGCTACTTCAGCGAGCTTCCTCAGCAACGACCAAAACCAAATATTTCATTCAAATTTTGTACAAACATTCACATTACCGGAAGTTTACTCAAAAACATTTCCATACACATAAAAAAGTGGGAAGTTAAGAAAGAAAAACGTTAAAATTTGTCCTCCAGACATTCATACAGAGCTTCAGGAAAACAGACAGAGGAGAGAATTCAAGACTCGATTATAGAAAAAGAATTTTACATTATGACTTTTTTTTTATAATCGTGTCGCCCCAAGCAAGGCATTTACTGCCACTGTTGTGCAGGGGGTTACGTAGGAGGAATGTGATGAGAAAGAATGACAGGTTATAGGGGGTGTCAGGAAGTGGGTAAGCGGAGGAGAATAATACTGATGAAAGTGGGGTGGACGGAGAAAAGAACATAAAAAAGAAAGAAAGAAAGAAAGAAAGAAAGAAAGAAAGAAAGAAAGAAAGAAAGAAAGAAGAAATGAATCGTAGGATTTTTTTATAATCATATTGCCCCAAGCAAGTGATTTTACTTTAACTGTTTTTCAGCGGGTTACATAGGAGGTAATTTATGAGAAAGAGTGACAGGTTATAGGGGTGTCAGGAAGTGGGTAAGAGAAGGATAAGAATACTGATGAGAGTAGGGTGGACGGAGAAAGAAAGAAAGAAAGAAAGAAAGAAAGAATCGTAGGATTGAAAGAAAGGAAAAAGACATGACTGACTGGGCAGAAGATTATCCCGCAGGTAAGTTGCCAATACTTTGTGCGGTAGACTGGTTGCCGACCAAGGCTATAGAACCCAATCTGTCA
Organism: Ascarosepion bandense; assembly: GCA_037127315.1. Taxonomy (NCBI): domain Eukaryota; kingdom Metazoa; phylum Mollusca; class Cephalopoda; order Sepiida; family Sepiidae; genus Ascarosepion; species Ascarosepion bandense. The sequence goes on along the minus strand of JBBBDQ010000619.1, from coordinate 552,272 downwards.
TGTTATTTGACTAAGGGGTAGAGAGGAAAGAGATGTATTATATTATTAAGTAGTAATTAGTGGGTAATCAGTTTATTACTTTATAACAATAAAAAACAGGTCCCCCATTTTATACCCAGTAGAAATTTAATCATGTTTCCAGCTATTATATTAAGTTAGTTAGTTAAGTGCCTTACGTGATACACGCTTGGGCGATCATGTCTCGAAAGAGACATGACTGACTGGGCAGAAGATTATCCCACAGTAGGTTGACATTGCTTTCTGCGGTAGACTGGTTGCCGACCAAGGCTATAGAACCCAATCTGTCCTGTTATTTGACTCATAGCTAGAGGGGGAACAGATGTATTATATTATTAAGTATTAATTAGTGAGTGATCAGTTTATTACTTTATAACAATAAAAAACAGATCCCCCACTTTATACCCAGTAGAAATTTTAATCATGTTTCCAGCTATTATATTAAGTTAGTTAGTTAAGTGCCTTACTTGATACACGCTTGGGCGATCATGTCTCGAAATAGACATAACTGACTGGGCAGAAGATTATCCCGCACTAGGCTGCCATTACTTTTTCGGTAGACTGTTTGCCGACCAAGGCTAAAGAACCCAATCTGTCCTGTTATTTGTCTCAGGGCTCGAGGGGAAAGAAATGTATTATTAAGTAGGGGTAAGTGGAGGATCAGTTTATTACTTCATGACAATAGAAAACCAATCCCCTACTTTATGCGCAGTAGCAATTTTAATCATGTTTCCAGCTATTATATTAAGTTATTTCGTTAAGTGCCTTACGTGATACACGCTTGGGTGATCATGTCTCGAAAGAGACATGAATGACTGGTCAAACATTATCCCGCAGTAGGTTGTCATTACTTTCTGCGGTAGACTGATTACCATCCAAGGCTGTAGAACCCAATATGTCCTGTTTTTGACTCAGGGGTAGAGGAGAAAGGGATTTATTAAATTATTAAGTAGTAATTAGCGGGGGATCAGTTTATCACTTCATAACAATAGAAAACAGGTCCCCTACTTAATGCCCAATAGAAACTTTAATCATTTTTCTAGCTATTATATTCAGTTAGTCAGTTAAGTGCCTAACGTTAAACACGCTTGGGTGATCATGTCTCGAAAGAGACATGACTGACTTGGCAAAATATTATCCCGTAGAAGGTTGCCATTGCTTTCTGCGGTAGACTGGTTGCCGACCAAGGCTATAGAACCCAATCTGTCCTGTTATTTAACTCATAACTGGAAAGAAGAGACGGATTAATACCTTTCCCAAGGGTATTTGTGCGTAAGTGAATGCAATGAATTCAACTGGAATTCGAACTCGGTTTCTCGATTTCTCGTTTCAAGCCGATATCCACTGCACCACAACGCACACCCAGTCCTAAATTATTCACCCAAAAAAGAAAGAAAAGTCGAAATGCAATTCTCTTGGCTTCCGAGTCGAAGAATTTTCTAGTGAGCTTTTTTTTTTGCTGGTATCATCACACGCATGTGTCTTCCTTCACTTGGAGGGCGCCCCTAAATACACGTCGAAATGTTAACTGTTTTATCCGGTAAAATGGAGGGCTTTATTGAGGAGCCTCTTTCCCGGCGACCAACAATCAAGGGAGATAATTAAATAAAATCAATTATGAGAAACTGAATTACAAACAATCATTCGCTTCAACGAGTCTTTGATTTACTTACGCTTTTCTTTTTCTTCTTCCTCCTTTTTCTTCTTCTTCTTCTTTTTCTTCTTCTTCTTCTTCCCTTTTTTCTTCTTTTTCTTCTTCTTCTTCTTCTTCTTCTTCTTCTTCTTCTTTTTGGCACGACTTTTTTTTTTTACTCTCTTCTTCGCTGCCGGGTTTAATTTTCTTGGCGGGCTTTTATTTTATTTCTTTCTTTCCGTCCATTTTATGTGCCGGATGCGATGACAAAACTGCCGTCTACAATAAAAAAAAAATTAACACTGACATCTCCTTTTGACAGATAAACAGGTTGCGATGGATGAATTGTCGTCTAAATATGGCTGAAATGAAAATAACATCTGACATCTCATTGTGAAAGATATAGGTGCGATGAATGAATTGTCGTGTAAATGAGGTCAAAATGAAAATAACACAGACATCTCATTTTGACAGATGGACTGGGTGCGATGGATGAATTGTCATTTAAATAAAGCCAAAATAAAAATAACACTGACATCTCATTTTGACAGATGGACTGGGTGCCATGGATGAATTGTCGTATGAAAGAAGCCTAAATGAAAATAACACAGACATCTCATTTTGACAGATGGACTGGGTGCGATGGATGAATTGTCATTTAAATAAAGCCAAAATGAAAATAACACTGACATCTCATTTTGACAGATGGACTGGGTGCCATGGATAAATTGTCGTATGAAAGAAGCCTAAATGAAAATAACACAGACATCTCATTTTGACAGATGGACTGGGTGCCACGGATGAATTGTCGTCCATAAAACAGCCAAAGTGAAAATAACACTGACACCTCATTTTAGCAGATATATTTACCAAAACTACATAAATATGCATTGACAAACTAAAGAGTAAATTAATTCAACAAAACCACCACTGGCTTCAATCACGGTCTTCAGACAACTTCGGAATCTTCTACATCTCCTCTGGATGGTCTCCTTGCTTAAGTTGTCTAATGCTGTCGTAATTCTTGTCTTCGTTTAAACTTTAGTGTTAAAAGTAGTTTTGTTGATCTCTCGTTCATTTGCTCTCACACATAACAATAAAGGGAGGTGCTGCCTGGAGAGTTGGATGACCAGAGGTAAGGGGTGATGTGGTTGCAGATATTATCTGACTGGTTTCCCCTGTTTGTGTCGATTTGTGCAGAGTCCTGTTACCAGATACGGGGTTCTTCAGCAACCACCCTCTTAACTAAGGACTACATTATTCTATGACGACAATTGATGTACGCCTTTGTGTTGAGTCTGTGGCCGCATGGGAAGATGAATGGAGGCATAACGTCTCTATCACGAGTGATTATTTCAAACACTTTTTAAAATCACGATTCGATTCATCTGACATCCGAATTTACTGCACTGTCCTTAGATTGACAACCGAACACTCTGAAATTAGAGATTCTGGTTCGAATGCAGAGTAGTAAAGCATGCCGTTTTCACATTTTTGGATGAGTGAATTGCATCATGGTGCTCTGGAGAAATTAATACTCAACGGACGAATCAAAGGAAACAGGGACAGGGGAAAGGAACGAGAGTCAGGCTTGAGTAAATGGATGGCGGTGCGGGATTTGGGAGAGATACCAAGAGGAAAAATATTGAGAGCGACAAGAGACAGAGTCAAGTGGAAGTCCATCGTAGGGAGACAATAGTTGTCTTCCCTTAAGAGGAACAACAGTTGTCTTCCCTTTTGAGGAAATATTTTTTACCTGGGGTCAGTTCCCTTCCAGGCCTTATTGGGGATAGCCACGAAGAGCAATTGCTGGCGTAACAGTATATCGTTTCTTATAATGACGATATAGAATCCAGAGATAAATCCTCTGCTAAGTTCATGATCGTCTATGTCCTGAAGGAACACAAGACATGAAGAAGAATTCACCATTGACTTCAACCACTGCCTATAGACGACTTCAGAATCTTGTGCATCTCTTCTGATCCGTCTCCTTGTTTAAGGTGATGAAAGCTGCAATAACCCTTGCCTTTAGTTCATTTTTGGTGCTACAAAGAATTTTGTTGGTCTCTCTCTCGACTGCGCCTCACGCCTGATAAACAATAGTGTTACAGTCCAGAGCAGTGGTTCCCAACTTTTTTACGTCACTGAGCTCTTTAACTTTTCGCAGCACACATTTTGGTAATAGTTTTTATATTTCTAATTTCAGTAAAAAAATATATATATATTTTTATGTTAAATTCATTTAGTCAACAAAAAATGTAAATATTTTCCCCCGTAATTTTGAAATAAAAATAAGCGCAATGTTGTTTACAATGTCACACAAAACATCTAATTTCAGTAAAACAAAATAAATAATTTTTATTTTTATTTTAAATTCATTTACGCAACAAAAAATGTAAATATTTTCCCCGTAATTTTGAAACAAAAACAAACGCAATGTTGTTTACAATGTCACACAAAGCATCAAATCACATCTACGCAAAACAAAAGAAAATAGATTTTTTAATAGAATTTTTGAACAATTTTAAACAACAATTTTTTGTATAATTAATTTTTTTTTAAAATAAAACCGAGTCCTACTACTAAATTGTTCTGAGTTGCACTGTTAACTCCGCGCTATGATGATAGTAACTGATCCAGAGGGACGTGGGATGAGCTTGGTATTTATTAAACCCACCCACTGAATTTTTATGAAAATTTCAGTGTAGACAGTTGAGGTTCCAGAGACACGTAATGAGGAAGAAGAGCCTGGAGGATTTAATACCCACAGGACGGATAGAAGGAAAGAGGGACAGGGAAAAGGAACGCGAGTCATGTTTGATAGGCTTGAGTAAATGGATGGCGGAGGGGGATTTGGGAGAGATACCAAGTGGAAATATAATGAGAGCGACAAGAGACAGGGCCAAGTGGAAGTCCATTGTAGGGAGACAATAGTTGTCTTTCCTTAAATTATTTTCTCCAAAGAAAAATTGTCGTCTTTGTGAGGCCAAATTGAAAATAACACTGACTTCTCATTTTAACAGATATACTAGGTGCGATGGATGAATTGTCGTCTACGTGAGGCCAAATTGAAAATAACACTGACTTCTCATTTTAACAGATATACTAGGTGCGATGGATGAATTGTCGTCTTTGTGAGGCCAAATTGAAAATAACACTGACTTCTCATTTTAACAGATATACTAGGTGCGATGGATGAATTGTCGTCTTTGTGAGGCCAAATTGAAAATAACACTGACTTCTCATTTTAACAGATATACTAGGTCCGATGGATGAATTGCCGTCTACGTGAGGCCAAATTGAAAATAACACTGACTTCTCATTTTAACAGATATACTAGGTGCGATGGATGAATTGTCGTCTACGTGAGACCAAATTGAAAATATCACTGTTAATGTTTTATATTTGTTAAAATTTACAGTTTTTGGCTGTGTTTATTCTTTGATCAAATTCGTTATCCCCTGTACTAGATTTGTTATAATTGATCTATACAGAGAGACGTGGGATGAGCTTGGTATTTACTAAACCCACCCACTGAATATATATGAAGGATTCAGTGTAGTCAGTTCAGGTTCCTGAGACACGTAACGAGGAAGAAGAGCCTGGAGGATTTAATACCCACAGGTCGGATAGAAGGAAAGAGGAACAAAGAAAAGGAACGCCTGACCTACTTGATAGGCTTGAGTAAATGGATGGCGGAGTGAGATTTAGGAGAGATACCAAGAGGAAAAATATTGAGAGCGACAAGAGACAGAGTCAAGTGGAAGTCCAACGTAGGGAGACAATAGTTGTTTCCCTTAAGAGGAACCACAGTTGTCTTCCCTTTTGAGGAAATATTTTTTTACCTGGGGTCAGTTCCCTTCCAGGCCTTATTGGGGATAGCCACGAAGAGCAATTGCTGGCGTAACGGTATATCGTTTCTTATAATGACGATATAGAATCCAGAGATAAATCCACTGCTAAGAAGATCGGTTCACTGTGTAGGACCAGGTAGTTTTCCCCATCTGAATCTATCCTGCACATATATAAATCTACCATCCACCCGTGTATTGGATACTGCTGCCACATCTGGTCGGGTGCTCCTACTATTCACTTCGGGGTTCTTGACAAAATCCAGCGAAGAATCTGTAATATAATCGATACCGACTTGGCAGCTCAGATACAGTCACTTTCTCACCGGCACAATGTGGCTTCCCTGTGTCTCTTCTACAAATACTTTCATGGCTTCTGCTCCGATGAACTTAGCTCACTTGTGCCCCCTGTGTATGAATTTACTCGAGCCACTAGACTAGCATCTAGGTCTCACCCTTTTACAGTTAAATCGATAAAATGTAACTGCAATTTCTTGTCTAACAGCTTCTTTTCTCGCACTTCCCGCCTGTGGAATTCTCTTTTCATGTATTCTTACTTTCCCGACAGCTACAATCTCCAAGAATTTAAATAGTCTCATTGACTTGCATCCTTTCTCTCAAGCTCTTTTCTCCATCCACTCCATCTTATCACACCAATATGTTCATCCTTCTATTACCCTCTTTCTGTCACCCCCTATAACCTGCCTCTCTTTCTTGTCACTTCCCCTATGTAATCCCCTGCGCACCAGTGGTAGTTAAACTACCTTGCTTGCGGTGAAATTATTAAAAATAAATAGGCTCTTCAGATCTTGACATTCATATGTTTATTTACTAATCGCTACTTAGATGTGGCACAAGGCCAAACGAATCGGGATACTCAGTTATAGCAGGTTCTAGTGAGACAAGCTTGCTAACCATGACACCACGTCGAGGTACCCTAGATCTTGACATTTATATGGATTCCATGCATGACACCAAATGTGTTCAAAAGTATTTAATATTCTAACCGTATTCAATAGCTTTATTATATCAAAAGGAATGAATCCTGTAGGTTTTAAAGAGGACAATCCTTCTTGGAACCTTTCAGACAGGCACGACAGATTTTTTTTTTAATCATTTCACCCCGAGCAAGGCGGAAACGCTACTGATGTGCAGGGGGCTACATAAATGTAAAAAGATTAATTAGAAAAGAGTGAGGAGTACAAACTAGTTAGAAAGGAACAACAGAAAGCTGAGAAAGCAGGTACGATGACAGATACATAGGTGGAGAGAAAGGGAAGGTTATACGGGGGTGGGGAGAGAGCTAGAGTCCAGTGGTTAGTAGATGAGTATTGACTTTGCATTTAAATTTCTGGAGGTTGTAGCCGTCAGGAAAGCAAGAATACGGGAGCGAGTTCCACAGGCGGGAAGTGCGAGAGAGGATGCTGCAGGAGTAGAATTGTCGTCTGCATTTGGCTAACCTAACTGTGAATGGGTTGGACCCAGTTGCCAGTCTGGTTGCACGAGTAAACACCTGTTGAGGAGGCATCAGTGACTTAAGTTCGTCTGAGCAGAAGCCATGAAAGTATTTATAGAACAGACAAAGAGAGGTCACATTTCGACGGTGGGGAAGTGGCTGCAGTCGAGCCGCCAGATCAGTACCTATCACATTACAGACTCTCCTTTGGAGCCTGTCAAGAACATTGAGGAGAACTGCAGGGGCACCTGACCATGAATGGCAGCAGTACTCCATGCACGGACGGATGGTTGACTTGTATATATGCAGGATGGATTCAGGCGGAAAAAACATCCTGGATCGACATAATGACCCAATAATTAGCAGTAGATTTTGCTATGGATTCAATATAGTGGTTCCATTTGAGGTCTGAGGACAGGGTAAGTCCGAGGAGGCATAGTGTATTACTCTCCGGGAGGATCACTTGGTCCATGCTTATGGGAGGCAGGAGAGGTTGCCTGTAATGGTTGACAGACAACAGCTTGGTCTTAGATGAATTGAAGTTGACAAGCCACTTCTTGCCCCAGTTCACCACAGAGTGTAGATCCCGTTCAAGGTCAGCCGCGAGATTATGTCTGTCCGCCACGACAGGTTACTTACTGGTGAGGGAGTATATTGTAGTGTCATCTGCGTAGATGCCTACTTTGGACTTGATTCACAAAAAAAGATCTGTAATAATATTGATACACAGATATAGAGTCAAACTTGAAGAGAGTCAACTTTGGACTCGAAACACGTGTAGCGTCACAAATATCAACACACACACACACACACACACACACACACACACACACACACACACACACATATATATATATTTATATATATAACGTACCACACTTAGTGTATTACTTAGGGTAAATTCCGATAGAGACGAACTCAAAAAAAAAAACGCAATGTTATATTCATTTATTTAATTTAACAGTGTAATATAATTTATGTGCGTTGTGGTGCAATGGTGCTCGGAAGGAGAAATCGGGAAGCCGCGTTCGAATTCCAGTCGAATTTCTTGCATTCACTTACGCACAAATACCCTTGTGAAAGGTATTACTCCATCTCTTCCCTCAAGTTATGGGTTAAATAATAGAACAGATTGGGTTCTATACCCTTGGCAAGCAACCAGTCTACTGTAGAAAGCAATGGCAACCTACTTCGGGATAATCATCTGCCCAGTCAGTCATGTCTCTTTCGAGACATGATCGCTCAAGAGTTTATCACGTATGGCACTTAACTGACTGAATATAATTTAGAAAAGATTTTTGATTTACTACAATTCCAATAGGTTATACATATTTCACAGCATAATGATGTTATTATTGCCGCTCGTCAGACCCATTATGCAGTGGTAATAAATAAAAAATCTTTTCTATATATATATACGCAAGTGGTTGTGAAACTATGTGTACAGTAATTACGGGTGCGCAGAAGAAATGTATTACTCACTGAAGAGACTTTGACACCGCATTTGTTTTTCAATACTGTATACCTATTTTTGCATACCCCTGTATATATTATTTGTGGAAGGGGAAGATCAGGTGATCATTTCTACAAATTTTTGAAGCTTATTCTCAATAAATTATATTGCTCGAACAAATTTACTCAACCATCCATAAAAATATTTTCTCCTCTTTCTTTCTTTCTTTCTTTCTTTCTTTCTTTCTTTCTCTCAGGTCGCAGTAATAATAATAATAATAATAATGACGGTGATGATGAGAGAAAATTGAATATTTTCAGCCTTCAAACTCTCGACTAATCCCCATATTAAACCACAAATCTCCCTGTCCCTCAAATATGGCGATACTGACAACTATCTGCTGATTGGATTAAAATCGTATCATGTGATCACTAATCTTTAATAAAACTCTTGAGAAGAGGACCTTTAATTGATACTGTTACAACTACTAATACTACTAATACTACCAATAATAATTATATGACCATGATGATGTTGAAGAAGAAGAAGAAGAAAAAGAAAATAAAGAAGAGGATGAAGAAAAAGTAGAAGATAATGAAGAAAAGGAAAAAGAAAAGAATAGGGTGAAGAAGAGGAAGGTATGAAAAAGTAGAAGAAAAAGAAAAAGAAGAAAAAGAAGATGAAAAGGAAGAGGATGAAAAAATGCAGAAGATGAAGAAGAAAAAGACGAAAAAGAAGAAGAAGAAAAAGAAGAAGGTGAAGATAAATAAGAAGATGAAGATGAAGAAGAAGAAAAAGAAGAAGGTAAAGAAGAGGATGAAGAAGTAGAATTTGAAGAAGAAGAAGAAGAAGAAGTGCATGAAGAAAAAGAAGAAAAAGAAAAGGATGAAAAAGCAGTAACAGATGAAGAAGAAGTAGAAGATGAAAAAGAAGACGAAGAAAAAGAAGAAAAAAAGAGAGAATAGAAACAGTAGAAGATGAAGAAGAGTCTGAGCTCCAGGACCATGAATTAGTTTTAAAGCATTCCTTACGCCCGAACAACACCGGGCTATACTGCTAGTAATAATACAAAAAGAGACAGAGATACATTACACACAAATGCAAGTAAAATAAAAATAAAAAATAATAAAAGCCCAATAAAAGAAAAACGTTTCTAGAAACAAAATCTTTACATCGGTATTATGCACTCAGAAGTAACGAAGTTAGTATCAGTAAGAGCACTCAATGAATGCAAACCTCCGCCAAAGCAATACCAACATCATCTCAGCGAATAACAAAAGATGATTATTAAAATAAGAAATAACAACAATGAACTTGACCGCTCTAAAAAGTGAAAATACAAAGAATGAACTCGACCGATCTCAAAATTAAATACACACTTAATATGAACCATAGCAGTAAAAAAAACGGATAAAAAAAATTACTTAATTTCTTTTTCGATGCGTGGTTGAAATAAGAATGCGTATTTTTTTCTTTCTTTCAAATGTTCGTTTTTACTTTGCGTAAGTGGAGAGGAAATATACGATAATATTTTTCCAAATCAGTTTCTAAAAGTCTGTGAGCGTCTTAAATCTGGGTGACAGAGATATTTTGGCTTCACTCTGGAAGCGTTAATTAAACGAATGTTTATACTGACCGGGACGATATAAGCCAAGAGTTCAATAATGTCATTATTGGTCATTCTAAGTAACTTGTGAATCTTCAGTGGCATGCTTTTGGGTTGTAAAAATAAATCAGATTTCCTTTTATTTTTAATCAACCGCGGGCGAGTAAAGCAATAAACTTTAATCGCCCAATTAAGTTTTGAATCAATTGAATCGATCGGGCGAATGAAACCTCAAAGGCCGGATATATAAATATATATATATATATATATATAGTCATCCGCGGACAGATCTGTTTCACTGTATCACGGCTCATCAGTACGTTTAGACATCCGATTGCTTTTAACTCAGGATTGAAACCCGACCGAATTGGCGTCAGTCGGCGATTTTACCGCTGAGCTATTGACGTTCGGTAGAAGGAGGCAGACTTTTAGCATATGATGTATCATACACCAGTAACCAGAGTGCTCTAATTCATTACTGAATGAGCGATGCGTAGATGCTAGAGTAGCTACTATTTTTTAAAGTCTACAATTCTTCCAGAGTGCTCAATCAGGGTGTGAGAACGTAAATAGTCATCCGCAGACAGATCTGTTTCGCTGTATCACAGCTCATCAGTACCGTTATACATTCGATTGCTTTTAACCCAGGACTGGAATGGTGGAAACGATTTATCTTTGGGGATGTGAGCTGTAGGCAATTGTAGTAGGGGATTGAATGTGTAGACATACTAAATTCCAGTCCCCTACTACAACCACCTACACCTCACATTCCAAACAAGAAATCGTTTCCACTATTTGTTTTCAGTTATACATATCACACGAAGAGGAGCAGTTCGGCTCCGAAACATGAACATTTTTGTGTAGTGATACTATGTTTTTATAAACCATTGTAACAACTATTACAATATAAAGTTCTACTCTCTATCGAGCACTCTTTATAAAAGTAAATGCTTGAACAGTGGGTTTAAAATCTACGTGTTTTTTTTTGTTTTTTATTAATCATTTCACCCCGAGCAAGGCGGAAACGCCACTGATTTGCAGGGGGTTACATAAATGTAAAAAGATTAATTAGAAAAGAGTGAGGAGTACAAACTAGTTAGAAAGGAACAATAGAAAGCTGAGAAAGCAGGTGCAATGACAGATACATAGGCGGAGAGAAAGGGAACGTTATACAGGGGTGGGGAGAGAGCTAGAGTCCAGTGGTTAGTAGATGCGTATTAACTTTGCATTTAAATTTCTGGAGGTTGTAGCCATCAGGAAAACAAGAATACGGGAGTGAGTTCCACAGGCGGGAAGTGCGAGAGAGGAAGCAGCAGGAGTAGAATTGTCGTCTGCATTTGGCTAACCTGACTGTGAATGGGTGGGACCCAGTTGCCAGTCTGGTTGTACGGGTAAACACCTGTTGAGGAGGCATCAGTGACGTAAGCTCATTCGAGCAGAAGCCATGAAAGTATTTATAGAAGAGACAGAGGGAGGCCACATTTCGACGATGGGAAAGTGGCTGCAGTCGAGTCGCCAGATCAGTACCTATCACATTACAGACTCTCCTTTGGAGCTTGTCAAGAACACTGAGGAGAACGGCAGGGGCACCTGATCATAAATGGCAGCAGTACTCCATGCACGGACGGATCACTTTCTTAGAATATATATATATATATACATATATATACACGTTTGTTTTATGTGATGAAATGCATGTACCTATACACATTCAGGGTGGGTCATAAAAATAGGGTAAAAAGTAACGTTTCATATTTTCTAAAGAAATAATTGTTTGTTTTTTTATTTTTATTTTTTTTTTTTTCAAGTCAGTTGCATGTGGACCACTACGAGTTTTCGGATGAAGAGAAGACAAAGATTGTAGAACTGTACTTTGCAATAAAGTCATCTACACATGTTCAAAGTCAATTTCGAAGCAATTATCCTTAGAGGAAAATTCCTCATCGCCACATGATCACGCGTTTAGGAAAAACGTTTGTAAAAACCGCAAGTGTCGTTAACAATAATAAAGGCTTAAATTATCCCATTTTAGCCCAAACTTCACAGGAAGTCAGGGACTAGTCTTTCCACAAATTCACTTGGCGGCCATCTCAGCCAGTGGGTATTTCCAGATCTGTACGCCAAATTATCCACAGTGATTTGAAACTGCTCCCCTACATGTTATCAGATGCTTTCTCCTGTCTCTTTTCACCTCTATCTGGCCTGTTAGTATTAGGTTCTCCAAGCCCTCTTTCCTCATTGCATGTCCCAGGAACTTTAGTTGTCTCTTCTCTTTTTGGATACTCTTCTTCTCCTTAAGCTTGTTTTATTCTTCCTCTTCTTTTCGGCGGATGTGCGTTGTGGTGCAGTGGATAGCGACTCGAAACGACAAATCGAGGAGCCGAGTTCGAATACCAGTTGAATTACTCGCATTTACTTACACACAAATACCCTTAAAGAAGGTATTAATCTGTCTCTTCTCTCCAGTTATGGGTTAAAATAATAGGACAGTGTGGGTCCTGTAGTCTTGGCTGTCAACCAGTCTACAGCAGAAAGCAATGGCAACCTACTGCGGGATAAACTTCTGTCCTATCAGCCATGTCTTTTTCGAGATATGGTTGCCCAAAAATTCATCTTATTTATTGAATGACTCTCGTAGATACGAACACAATGTGCATAAATGAAACCAGGAAAAGAAGAAAGGAAAATGAAAGTTATTTTGTGGTGATACCGACCAAGCAAAAGCGAGGGACCTGATGTTTGCTCTATACCGACCAAAAAGCAAATGAACAAAAGTCGTCTCTTCGCAGGTGTATTCGCGCAGATGTTCCGGTTGAAAAATAAAAATTAATCAAATATCAAATTTCCATTTCGCGAGCCTACGCGAATTTTATTTACCAGCCAATGGGAAGCCCAGAATCAAATAGAAGTGTGAAATTCCAAACGAGCTGTTTTGATCCAAAAAGCAGATATAAAAAGCTGAGACAAAAAGCAGACAGACAGACAGGCACAGACCAGAGGAGAAGAGTGTAACCAATCTTCTTGACCTAAGTCGAGCGGCTACTATGCTTGCCTCTTTCTTTCTCCCCTGTCTCAAAAGTACTTACTGACCTAAGGAGCGACGACTTCAAAGACATTCGTCACATACCTCCGCTCCCCACATTCTTAAGCACTCATCATCTTTTTCAGTATTATCATTTGCCATAAACATTTTAACCTCCGTTGGATCTATATTCAAGTATTGCTTTAATTGTAAAACATTAATTGATATGTGTATATATAAATGTTAATTTTATACCCAAATAGCCTTTCTTGATGTTGTAATCATTTTATGACTTATAGTGGGCTACCTACCACAAGGCCAAATTCCGTTAACCTGCAACAATATGCAACTACCTTTCTCGAGAAGGGACTCCCACTATTAACAGAACAGGAATAGATAAGAAGCCACTATAATTTAAACCTGTAGTAAATAAGAAAAAAAGGAAAGGCTTTAAAATTAAGGAAAAGAAAAATAAGGCCGATAAAGCTGAAAGTGTTGAAAAGAAGGAAAAAAACAGCGAAAAAAGATTTTTGAACAAGAAAAGAAACAGAAAAGAACGAGAAAAAGAAAAAAAAACATGAAAAAATCTTATTGAAAAAAACAATCTTCACCTGTCAGGAATGTCTTTAATCTCTTTCACTAAAGTTTCATTTATTTTAAGCCTGTCTCGTGACAAATGTCATCATCTTAACTATACATAATTATTTGTTCATTTTCATATATATATATATATATGATTTGGCTTTTCAATCCGGAAAAGAAGCAAATCTAAAAATGTAATCACATTCTTCTGTATCAGCAAATTCAGAAAAAATGATCTCCACAAAAAATTTAAATTCCGACGTTATTAAAAGAGTTGATTTTATATTTTTATGCCCTTAATAAATATTTTAAGGAATTTGAACAAGAAAACGCATTTATCTTTAAACTTATATAAAAATCTTACGGCTGAAAGTCGGCTCTCTGTGCAGGGCCCGGAAATTCTTTCCGCCTGAATCTATCCTGCACATATATAAATCCACCATCCGCCTGTATATTGAGTACTGCTGCCACATCTGGTCGAGTGCCCCTGCTATTCTCCTCGGGCTTCTTGACAAAATACAGCGGAGAATCTGTAATGTGATCGATACCGACTTAGCTGACCGCCTGCAGTCAATCTCTCACGGGCGTGACGTGGCTTCCCTGTGCTTCTTCTATACTTTCATGGCTTCTACTCTGACGAACTTAAATCACTGGTGCCCGCTTGATGTGAATTTGCGCGAGATACTAGATTGGCAACTAGGTCTCACCCTTTTACAGTGAAACCGATGAAATGTAACCGGAATTTCTACTCCAACAGCTTCTTTCCCCGCACTTCCCGCTTGTGGAATTCCCTACCGCATGCTTGCTTTCACTTACGCGCAAATACCCTTGGGAAAGGTATTAATGCGTCTATTCCTTCCAGTTATGGGTTAAAGAACAGGACAGATTGGGTTCTATAGTCTTGGTCGGCAACCAGTTTACCACAGAAAGTAATGGCAACCTACTGCGGGATAATCTTTTGCCCAGTCAGTCATGTCTCTTTCGAGACATTATAACCCAAGCGTGTAAGGCGTATGGCAGTTAAGTGAATGACTGAATATAATAGTTGGAATAATGATTAAGGCTTCTACTGGTCATAAATTGGGGGTTCAGTTTATTACTTCATAACTATAGGAAACCGATCCCCCATTAATTACTACATAATAATATAATACATTTCTTTCCCCTCTAGCTATGAGTCAAATAACAGGACAGATTGGGTTCTATAGCCTTGGTCGGCAACCAGTCTACCGCAGAAAGTAATGGCAACCTACTGCGGGATAATCTTCTGCCCAGTCAGTCATGTCTCGAAAGAGACATGATAACCCAGATCCTGTACCATGTAGGGCACTTAACTGACTGATAAAATAGATATCTACTCGTTGGAACTGATGACTGTATGAACGCAGTTATGGACGAATACACACAAATCCCTGTAAAAATATAAAACAACTCAAAGGAAAGAGTAAATCATTCTCTAAAACAGTCATAGAAATAAGGTATTTTTGAAAAGTGTACGCTAAGTTTTGGACAAAAACTTCCGATCAGATTTACGAAGTAATCAGATTATGTCCGTATCGACAACTCAATTGCTGGATTATCATAGGAAATCGAAATAAAGAACGGATCAGTTGCTTCAAATATCGATTGCAAAGCCTCAAAGCCGGAATAATAAATGCTTTAATAATGTTGATATTAATTAAATTGAAGCCGCACTGCCTTGCGATCGCACTACCCATGTGATTGAAAAGACACTCTTTTATAATCTAAGTTGACATTTTTATCTTAGGGAACCATCGAGTGACTTATAGAAAATTCATCCTTTCACAAAAACGGTTATGATTCACAGGAAATTTGAGAAAAAATAATTTGTTGTTTTTTAAGCAATTTCAGAGAAAATAAAGAAGGTATTTTTTTTTCTTATCAATTTTCGAACGGAATCCTTCAAGCACAGAATTTCATTATGGTTTTGCGAGTTCCAAGCGAAAAAAAAAAAAGATATAATCAAAACAAATTTAAAGTAATATCGATGGAAATATCTTCTAAACGAAAGAAACAAATACACACACATATAGATAGTTATTTTTACAATAATAGTAGCTCTTCGAGAGTTATTCAATAAATAAGGTGAATTTTTCGGTATAAGGACTTCTACGAGGGTCATTCAATAAATAAGGTGAATTTTTCGGTATAAGGACTTCTACGAGGATCATTCAATAAATAAGGTGAATTTTTCGGTATAAGGACTTCTACCAGAGTCATTCAATAAATAAGGTGAATTTTTCGGTGTAAGGACTTCTACGAGGATCATTCAATAAATAAGGTGAATTTTTCGGTATAAGGACTTCTACGAGGGTCATTCAATAAATAAAGTGAATTTTTCGGTATAAGGACTTCTACGAGGGTCATTCAATAAATAAGGTGAATTTTTCGGTATAAGGACTTCTACGAGGGTCATTCAATAAATAAAGTGAATTTTTCGGTATAAGGACTTCTACCAGAGTCATTCAATAAATAAGGTGAATTGTTCGATATAAGGACTTCTACGATGGTCATTCAATAAATAAGGTGACTTTTTCGGTATAAGGACTTCTACGAGGGTCATTCAATAAATAAGGTGAATTTTTCGGTATAAGGACTTCTACGAGGTTCATTCAATAAATGAGGTGAATTTTTCGGTATAAGGACTTCTACGAGGGTCATTCAATAAATAAGATTAATTTTTCGGTATAAGGACTTCTACGAGGGTCATTCAATAAATAAGGTGAATGTTTCAGTATAAGGACTTCTAATACAGATAGAAACTTACTTTTTTAAAAAGTTTTTTTTTCCTTTACTTCTTTTTCAAAGGGATATAATTTTTTTGCAGATTAAAAAAGTTTTGAGAGTTTTGGAAATTAACAAAGAAGGCCGACCAAGAAGCATGCTCCAGAATTGAAGAGAGGTCAGTTGTCAAGTTTTTAGTTGCTGAAAGGTTGAATGTCAACTGTGTATAGTGCCACATGTTTCAGTGGACTAAATTGTTTAAAGAATTTTGAAAGTGACAATGAAGTCAAAAGTGCTGCGAGTGATTGGCTGAGACATCAGTTCAAAGATTTCACGCTGAGGGAATAAGGAAGCTTGTGAACAGATGGGAAAAGTGCGTGACACTGCTGGGAAACAACGTTGAAAAAAAAAGTAAGCTTCTATCCGTATTGGAAGATTTCACCTTAGAAAAATCCACCTTATTTATTTAATGACCCTCGTATAAAGAACCAAGTGTCACTCAAGGTAGCAGATTACATAGTAAGAAATAAACGGGCCTGTTTCTGTTAATATGTCAGGTAAATAAGGGCCAAAAGCAGAACACAGAGCATGAAAACATGTAACCGGGCATTACGTATATATATATATATATATATATATATATATATATATATTAGCAGTATAGCCCGGCGTTGCTCGGGTATAATGAAAATCTTTTATATCTATATTCTCGAAAGCAATATTGTAAGAACTGCAACCTTGAAACTTCTGAATATTTTATGACTTTGTCTATGAGTGTATCAAATTTGGATTAAAATCGGGCCACTCCTTCAATAACCCGTTTTTTTTATTATCGATTTTCAATATTTATCCGGGTTACATCGACACAAAACCTAGCTAAGAACACCCGCAGACGCTTATAGTACAACTGTGTTAATTTTCAAGAAAATCGGTTCAGCCGTTTCGGAGTCTATAAGTAACGGACACACAGACACACACACACAGACAAAGTTCCATTTATAAATAAGTTATATATATATATATATATATATATATATATATATATATATATATATATATTACCGAGAGTTCCCGAGCATTAGAGAATTGATAACCAACCAATATAGGAAAAAGCTGTTTAGACTGTGAGATCATTCGTGGTCGATCGGTCTAAATTGCGTCAGATCAAGTGACGGCTTCCCCGGTGTTGCTAAGAGTCGCAGGTTTAAATCCTGCCCAATGATACATATTTTTTCAAACAAAATTATTCAGGCCGGTGTGTGTATATATATATATATATATATATATATATATATATATATATATATATATATAATAACTAAATAGACTCTGTAAGTATGTAGGCCGTAAATTTATACTAAAATAAACCTCCAAAAAAACCATTAACAAACAGAACCTAATTCCGTTACAATCCGGTGCACTAAGACGTCGGATAAATGGGGAGAAAAAAAAGAAACCCGCGGAACAAGAACAAAACATTCAATACTCCGCAGTAAAGAAAAAAACCCAAACGGAACCAAACACAAGAAAAAGTGCTCGATACAAAGTACAAAAGAAAATATACAAAAGTAGAGCAAAGACATACAAAAATCTAGAGTGAGCCAAAACCTACCGCAGTGTGAACGCGCGAGGTTTTGGCTGACTCTAGATTTTTGTATATATATATATATATATATATATATAAATATATATATATATATACACACACACACACACACACACACACACACACACACACACATATATATATATATATATATATATATATATCTTCTAAACGAAAGAAAATATCTTCTCAACGAAAGAAACAAATACATATATATAAATATATATATATACACACACACACACATATATATATATACATATATATACACTGTTTAATTTAAAATGGAGTATCTACTCAAATATGAGTATCTATTAGAATAATCTTTAAACTAGGCATTAGTGCTCAATCTGTCCTGTTATTTGACCCATAGCTAGAAGGAAGAGATGGGTTAATACCGTTGCAACGAATTTGACTAGAATTTGAACTCGGTTCTCCGATTTCTCGTTCTGAGCCGATAGCATGTGCATCACAACGTACATTCATATATATATAAAGATTGCTAACAGAAAAAATAATTCATTGCCTGACGAGGTGCAAACAAAATAGTACCGAAACACAACGGCTTTTGTCTTGCAGTAAACTATGTTTTCATTATAAAATTGAATTAAATATATCATATTATAATTCTGCTTGTTCCTTTCTTAGTTCGTTACTTCGTTCGTCCGTCGATTACGCCATTGAAGAAAAATAACACACTTACTCTCTACACGAGCTTTTCTTTCTCCTCTATCTTTTACTCTCCTCAGCCCTTCTCTCACCTTTGCTAAACGGAAGGATATTTAAGAGTGAGAGAGTAGGAGGAGAGAGTCTATAACATTACCGTATCAGTAGCAGATTAAGCTGGTGGTTATAGCAGTAACTGTGTGTACTGTACAATATAGTAAAAAAAAATAGGTAGGTTTCTCGTCGTATCCCGCGACCTAATAACGAAATTTCTGGCCTCGACACCCTTAGCCATTACTCAGTTGGTCTTTTCTGTTTACAATGGACACAGGAACCATGATTTTTCAGTAATAAAAAAAAACATTTTTTCTTTCAAAATTTGGTTATGGTCTGTGCCTACGCCGCTTAATATAAGATTACAGTAAAGTAGCTTCTATGGACATTACTTTTATTTTATTTATTTATTTTTTTTAATCGTGTCACCCCAAGCAAGACATTCCACTGCCACTATAGCGCAGGGGGTTACATAGCGGGATTGGGCATAGGAAATGTCAGAAGGAGGGTGATAGACGACTTAGGATGTACATAGGAAGAGAGTTGGAGAGAGTGGGTGTGAGTTAGTGTGTTGGGAGGTGTCTATTGACCTTACATTTAGGTTGTAGCCGTCGGGGAAGCAAGCATGCGGTAAGGAATTCCACAGGCGGGAAGTGCGAGGAAAGAAGCTGTTGGAGTAGAAATTGCGGTTAGATTTCATCGGTTTCACTGTAAAAGTGTGGTACCTAGTTTCCAATCTAGTATCTCGTGCAAATTCACATCTGGAGGGCACCAGTGGTTCGTCAGAGCAGAAGCCATGAAAGTATTTATAGAAGAGGCACAGGGAAGCCTGTATTTTTCGCTGTATTTTGTCAAGAACCCCAAGGAGAATAGAAGGGGCACCCGACCAGATGTGGCAGCAGTACTCAATACACGGTCGGATGGTGGATTTATATAATTGCAGGATAGATTCAGACAGAAAGAATTTCCGGGCCCTGCACAGAGAGCCGACTTTCATAGCTGCGGATTTAGCAATGGATTCGACGTAGTCATTCCACTTGAGGTCCGCTGAGAGTGTCAGGCCAACCATGCGTAGTGATTTACTCTCTGGGAGGCAAGCCTGTTCCATGCTAATGGGAGGGAGGTGCGGTTGTTTGTGGTGGTTAATTGACAGCAGCTTCGTTTTGGAAGTATTGAATTTAAGGAGCCATTTCTTAACCCAATCCACCACGGATTCGAGATCCTTCTCAAACTCGGCAGCGAGGGTCACCTTGTCACCTACACCAGATTTTTGATCGAGGCGAGAGTAAACTGTGGTATCATCGGCGTACATGCCTACTTGTGATCTTATGGTATCGGGGAGATCATTGATATAGATTAGAAAGAGCGTAGGAACTAGGATAGGGCCTTGGGGTACACCCGCGTTTGTAGGGTAGTTCTGGGAGGCATGCCCGTTTAATATCACCTTCAGTGTGCGGTTAGAGAGGAATGACCGGATTAAGTCCAACAAAAGTCCAGTTATGCCATAGCTTCGCAGTTTCCGTAGAAGGCCTGCATGCCATACTCTGTCGAATGCTTTAGAGATATCCAAGGCGACGGTTCGGGCTTCACCATTCTTGTCGAGAGCCTGGTATATATATAAATCAACTTTAAAACAGGAAAAACATATTACATTGCATTTGACTACATGGTTTTGTTGTCATTTCGCGCTATCCCGCGGTGTGACGTCATAAAACCGCATCGCAAACTTAAGAACTGCGTTTATTATTTTTGGTAACTATTGCCGTTGCCAAGCGGAGTTTTATGTCAACACAAAATAAAATCGTCGGTGATGGTGGATGTTATATTTCAGTCTAAACAACCTCTCTGAAGATGGCTCATGTGAGCCGAAAGCTTAGAAGAAAACCAATAAATCATTATCCAAATGTTGAAGAATTTTTGTCTTTATTTTCAACTGAAATCAAAGCAAAAATACGACGTTTAGAACGGCTCATGATTAAACATAATAGACATTCATTGTCTCTTATATTTAACAGCATATGTTTAGAAAAAATATATATATATAGGGAGAGAAAGAGACACATTATTTTACAATTGTAAAAACAATGCGGTTGCCTCTCATATATTCCTTATTGAGGCTATTCATTTTCTCTGTTTAATTTATTGCTGAGAAATAGTTAATATTTTGATATATTCAACCATATATAACAAACCATGCCTTGGACGATGGTGTTGAAGATATTTTGTGTAAAGACATGTTAAGAAAATATGATTTTTAAAAGCAAGATATAGAACACATTTCCAGACAGATTTTCAAGCTGGTCGAGAACTTTGAAGCTTAAAGCACTTGGAGAGATCGTAGGGCAACGGGTACCACGCCATCTGGGCCTCCGATAACAATTCGAAAAACCAGGGGGAATTTGCACGCATTATCAACAACGTTGATCACCGCATACAACAGTGCCTTCAACTGAACGGCAGATATCTGGGGCCTCTTGTCCAGGGTTCCACTTGACATTTTTGGTTAATGTTTGAGATTAAATGGTTGCAGATCCTAAAAGGTTAACCTTTTATCATTTAGTTTTTGAAACAAGATGATCGGGCAAAAATCAAAGACCCAAATGATGTTGTAATACAAATTCCATTTAAAATGTAATTTTGTGATCAACTGGTTTCAAAAATTGTCAGACATCCTACTTATTTTTAATTATGAATAAACGTGGGAAGTTTATGCATATAGAGTCTTGTGTATGTTAAAAAAAAATTATACGAACACATGAAAAATTATATAAAATTATTGATAATATCTTGTCTGTCATCTTTAATGAAACATATATATTGAAGTTGAATTCCTTGCAATAACTTACGCACAAATACACTTTAATTGATAATTCCGTCACTTCACTCCAGTTATGGGTTAAATAATATGACAAACTGGGTTCTATAGCCTTGGCTGGCAACCAGTCTACCGTAGAAAGCAATGGCAACCTACTGCGGGATAATCTTCTGCCCAGTCAGTCATGTCTCTGTCGAGACATGATTGCCTAAGCGTGTATCACGTATGGCACTTAACTGATTGAATATTATAATTGGAAACATGATTACGCCTTCTACTGGCCATAAAGTGGGGGATCGGTGTTCTATTGTTATGAAATAATAAACTGATCCCCCACTAATTACTACTTAATAGTATAATATATTTCCTTCCCCTCTAGCTATAAGTCAAAAAACAGGACCGATAGGGTTTTGTAGCCTTGGTCGGCAACCAGTCTACCGCAGAAAGCAATGGCAACCTACTGCGGGATAATCTCCTGCCCAGTCAGTCATGTCTCTTACGACGTCGAAGCGTGTATCACGTATGGCGCTTAACTGACTGATATACATATATATATGATATACATATATATATATATATATATATATATGCGTAAGAACACACACTCACACATACATATATATATGTGTGTGTGTGTGTGTTTGCATGCGACTGAGCCCTGTAGAGGGAGAAAGTTTTCATAAAAACAGCAGCTATTTACGGCTTTCGGCTATGTTCTCTAGTTACGGTGTGGAACGCCCGGTCGAAGCGGTTATCAGAGGTCAGGGTTAGTGTTAGATCATCCCGATCATTTCATCTAACCCTAACCCTAACCCCTGCCGAACACTCTCGCTGTTGGCGTTGTTTAAATTTCGTAAAATGCATTCTTCTTCTTTTATGTGCCCTGTCCCTTCAGGACGTAGGCGATCATGGCTTTCCACGTCTCGCTATGCTTGGTGGCTTTTAGCGCGCTTTCTCCTGTTATACCACCCAAACCCCGCTCTGCCATCCATTAACCCAAGCCCATAAATCTAGAATACAAATATATAGAAACTAACTTGACCACAAAATGAGGGATCAGTTTATATATTGATTATAATATAGAATTGATCCCCCATTTTATAGCCACGTTATTTCTTATAAACAGTTGGCATATATATTCTTCTTCTATGTCCCCTGTCCTTTCAGGACTTAGGCGATCATGGCTTTCCATGTCTCTTTATCCCTGGTGGCTTTTAGCACGCATTCTCCTGTTACACCATGCAACCCTCATTCCATCATCCCCCTGATTTGGTCCTTCAAATATGCTATCCGTTGATTTCCTCTGTCTATTTTTCCCTTTATCTGGCCTGTCAGTATCAGATTCTCCAAGACCTCCTTCCTCATTGCATGTCCCAGGAACTTCAGCTGTCTCTTCTTGATGCTCGGTATTAATTTCTTTTTTGTTTCCATCATTTCTAAAACCTCACCATTGCACACATGCTCAATCCATGATATTCGCAGCATCCTTCTGTAGAACCACATTTCAGTTGCTTCAAGTTTTTCCTTCACCTTCGATGATATTGTCCAGCATTCACTGCCCTATTGAAGAACTGACATCACATAGCAAGACAGGTCTCTTCTTTGTTTCTAGCGAAATTGTCCTCTTTCTTAATATTTTTCTCAGCTCCTGGAATGCATCCTTGTGCTTTTGGACCTCAGGAATATAAATGTATAGAAACTGATGTGGCCACAAAGTGAGGGGTCAGTTTGTATATTGATTTTAATATGAAACTGATCCCCCACTTTATATCCAGCATCCTTCTGTAGAACCACATTTCAGTTGTTTCAATTTTTACCTTTATCTTTGATGCGATTGTCCAGCATTCACTGCCATATTGAAAAACTGACATCACATAGCAATCCAGTACTCTCTTCTTTGTTTCTAGTGAAATTGTCCTGTTTCTTAATACTCTTCTCAGCTTCTGGAATGCATCTTTGTGCTTTTGGATCTCTGGAATATAAATGTATAGAAACTGCTGTGGTCACAAAGTGAGGGGTCAGTTTATGTATTGATTGTAATATGGAATTGATCCCCCACTTTATATCCAGTATCCTTCTGTAGAACCACATTTCAGTTGCTTCAAGTTTTTCCTGTATCTTTGTTGATATTGTCCAGCATTCACTACCATATTGAAGAACTGACATCCCATAGCAATCCAGTGCACTCTTCTTTGTTTCTAGCGAAATTGTCCTGTTTCTTAATACTTTACTCAACTTCTGGAATGCTTCCTTCGCCATAACAATTCGCCTTCTGATCTCTGTGTCGCACACACCGTCTTCGGTTATAAAACTTCCCAGTTATGTAAATGTTTATGCCTGCTTGATTCTAGTATCCCCGTCCTGTATTTAATACATTACACGCAATGAAATCGGCCTTTCTCTAACGTTGCGCCAATATCCGATTGGTGTCAAATCAGTAGGGTTTCTGTCCCGACTTGAGGGAAAACGGTTGACGTAGCCCCACTTATGAGCTATGGTACATCCTAAACAGGCCTGTCTGCGGATACTATATACATATAGCGCTATTTCTGAATTGCTATGTTCAGCATTTATGACTGCAATAACTTCATGCCTATTTATTTCTTGTCTGAGTATAAAGTTTGCCGTAGAAACTTTTAAAATATAAAGTCATATAATTTGCTACTAGTATAAAAATAAGATATGTCCTCAAATACTTTATGTACCATACAGCCTTTGAGATTTCACTCGCCCGATCGACTCAGACGATTAAAAACTTATTTGGGCGATTAAAGTTTATGGCTCTACTCGCACGCGGTCGTTTAAAAATCTCGCAATTAAACGTGTCCGTTCAAAATATAGAAAAACCCAACCCAACTTTTACAAACCAAAAGTATGCCATTTAAGGTTCACAAGTAACTTAGAATGACCTACACTATCATTATTGAACTCTTTAATCTCGCTTTTATCGTCCCGGTCAGTGTAAGCATTCGTTTAATTAACGCTTCCAGAGTGGAAGCAATATGTCTCAATCACCCACATTGTTTACGAAAAGTAAAAAGGAACATTTGGAAGAAATAAATAAAATAGGCATGTTCTTTCAACCACGCACCGAAAAACAAATTATACAAATAAGTAATTTTTTTATAAAAAATTGTTGAGAAGGTAGATTTTTTAAACGTCTATGAGATACAGGTTGTAGTCAAACAGAAGAAAGAAACTACGAATATTGGTATCTCCACTCAGTTGCCAAAACAAAACAAAAAAAAACCCCAAAAAAACACACAAACAAGAAAATAGCCTATCAGGATGTTAAAAGGGCTTAAACTTAATACAAACAAAGTGTTATCATCAAAATGTTTATGCTTTTAATCAGAGGAGAGATCAAATTTTGTTGTTATTATTTATTTAATTTTTTACATCCTTTCTAACACGTTCGAAATTTTAATTAAAATTTAATTCTTTTGCTTTCTGTCAGCGATTCACGCTATGTTTACGTAAAGCTACAATTAAGAAAATGGAGTCAGTCGAATAAAATGATTTTGGGGAGAATGAATTTTACCTCGCTCTCGATCGCTGGTCGAGGGATATCTTTTTTTAAATTTCAAAGGCAGTATATATATATATATATATATATATATATATTAGTCATCCACATACAACCATGTTTCGCTGTATCACATCTCATCAGTGTAGCTCGACACATCCACTTGCTTCTGGTCGGGATCGAAACTCGACCGATTCGGTGTCGAAACCCCCTAAGCCATAGTCGCATGGAATCAGAGAAGGGAACTTTTTACATCTTGTATATAAGCAGTGTTTACACACGCCAGTCACCGAAAGAACTCAATTCATTTCTGAAGAGTCACGCATATATCGCAGATGTTGAAACTGTTTTTAAAAGTTTCATCGCTCTCTACATTATATATATATATATATATATATATATATATATATATATATATTTGAAATATATAACTTTAATCCAAAAGGAAAAGCAGGTAGGTAAATCCCAAAGACCCGATCTTAATTAATATTAATTAAATTAATATTAAAACTGATCAAGGTGGAGGGCTCAATGTAATTCATATTTAAATTGCAGAGCCAATTATAATATAAAATAAAATGACCACCCCTTCCCACTTTTTTTCCTTTTTCCTTTCCTTTATCTTTCCCCTTCCGTTTCTTAGAGCCAAATAAGTCTAAATTGCCACTTTCAACTCTTGACTCAGTTTAAACGTAAGGTTTTCCAAAAATCTAAAAATAAAAATAAACATAGATTTCGATCTGCTTTCTTATTAATCCCACCCCTTTAATGTTTTCGTGATGAATATTTCTTTGAAATTCCGCCGGTAAAATATCTTGATTTATTTTGAAATAAAGAGTTGCTGATTATACGTGAGATTTCTTTTTTGGAAATTTTCGTAGAAATGGATATACAACTGTTTCGAAAATCAGAATTTATTTTTATCTTATATATATATATATATATATATATATATATATATATATATATAGGATAAAATAAATCCTGATTTTTGAAACAGTTGGTAGTATATATATATATATATATATACTAGCAGCTTATACGGCGTTGCTCGGGTGTAATGAAAGCTTTAAAACTAATTCATCGTCCTGGAGCTCAGACTCAGCCTAAAGAATATTTGTGTGAAATTTGGTGAGAATCGGATAAAAATTGTGGATTTGTATAAAGGACATACAGACAGATAAACAGACACACACACAAACATTTTGCCTTTTATATATATATAATCGATTTTCTGCATTATTGTAACAATTGCAACCTTGAAACTTCTGAATGTCGATTTTTATCTCTTTGTCTATGAGTGTATCGAATTTGATTAAAATCGGACCACTCCTTCTATAACCCGATTTTTTTCGATTATCGACTTTTGATATTTATTGGGGGTACCTCGACACAAAATCTAGCTAAGAGCACTCGCAGACGCTTATAGTACAACTGTGTAAATTTTCAAGAACATCCGTTCAGCCGTTTCGGAGTCTATAGGTAACGGATACACACACACACACACACAGACAAAGTTTTCTTTATAAATAAGTTTAGATAGATACAGGGTGAATAAATTATTTGAGAACATATCTTACTTTTACTATTGCGGAATATTATTCGACTTTATATTTTCTATATTTCAAGATTATCGATGGTAGAATCTGTTCTTGCACAAGAAATAAATAGGCATGCGAAATAAGAAATGAAAAGTCATTGTAGTTATGAAAGCTGAGCATAGTGATCCAGAAATAGCACGGCTTTTTAAAGGTTGTGAGACCCTTTGTCTACAGGGTTCACAAACAGAGGCCAAAGATGGAAATGTATCGCCGGTATAAAAAAGTACGAAACATTTCAAATGCATTGACATAATTATAACAATATTAAAATCTACGTTGTATCGAGCACTCTTTATAATAGTAAATGCATGAACAGTGAATTAAAAATATTCGTGTTCTATAACTTTTTTACAATATATATATATATATATATATATATATATATGAATGAGTCAATGAATGTCTATTATGTTTAATCATGAGCAGTTCTAAACATCGTATTTTGGCTTTAATTTCAGATCAAAATAATGACAAAAATTCTCCAGTATTAAATCCAAACAACCCATGTAAAATCTTCTGTTCAGTAACGACGCAAGCTGATGATGATTCACCTGAAATAGGCCCACACTTCCGATTTACCATGAAATAACGCGTCTGCCTTAATTCTCCTTATATTTTTTTTTTAATCATTTCACCCCGAGCAAGGCGGAAACGCCACTGATGTGCAGGGGGTTACATAAATGTAAAAAGATTAATTAGAAAAGAGTGAGGAGTACAAGCTAGTTAGAAAGAAACAATAGAAAGCTGAGAAAGAAGGTGCGATGACAGATACATAGGAGGAGAGAAAGGAAGGTCATACAGGGGAGGGGAGAGAGCTAGAGGCCAGTGGTTAGTAGATGAGTATTAACTTTGCATTTAAATTTCTGGAGGTCGTAGCCGTCAGGAAAGCAAGAATACGGGCGCGAGTTCCACAGGCAGGAAGTGCGAGAGAGGAAGCTGCAGGAGTAGAATTGTCGTCTGCATTTGGCTAACCTGACTGTGAATGGGTGGGACCCAGTTGCCAGTCTGGTTGCACGGGTAAACACCTGTTGAGGAGGCATCAGTGACTAAAGCTCATCCGAGCAGAAGCCATGAAAATATTTATAGAACAGAGGGAGGCCACATTTCGACGATGGGAAAGTGGCTGCAGTCGAGTCGCCAGATCAGTACCTATCACATTACAGACTCTCCTTTGGAGCTTGTCAAGAACACCGAGGAGAACGGCAGGGGCACCCGACCATAAATGGCAGCAGTACTCCATGCACGGACGGATGGTTGACTTGTATATATGCAGGATGGATTCAGGTGGAAAAAACATCCTGGATCGACATAGTGACCCAACCTTCTTAGCAGTAGATTTTGCTATGGATTCAATATAGTGGTTCCATTTGAGGTCTGAGGACAGGGTAAGTCCGAGGAGGCGTAGTGTATTACTCTCCTGGAGAATCACCTGGTCCATGCTTATGGGAGGCAGAAGAGGTTGCCTGTGACACACCCTAAGCCAGTGTTTCCTAACATGGGGTCTAGCACCTTCTTGTGAGCTATATATATATATGATTGTGTACATTTTTGCGGAGCGTATTCGAAGTCAGACCATTTCAACGTCAACATATCAACAGCCATATTGCTTATCTGAAAGAATGATGTCATATTCTCAACCAATTGAGTGTTAATTAGAACGTCTAGTATATTGCCAAAAAGAGGCAGAAGGCTATTAGAAGGAGTTCATAAA
Source organism: Ascarosepion bandense (assembly GCA_037127315.1). NCBI lineage: Eukaryota > Metazoa > Mollusca > Cephalopoda > Sepiida > Sepiidae > Ascarosepion > Ascarosepion bandense. The sequence continues at coordinate 523,927 of JBBBDQ010000619.1, read as the reverse complement.
TACTTAACCTACAGAAGAGAATTTCCAAAATGCAGGAAAGCAAGAAGCAGCAAGGCATTTATTGTAGAATATTGAGAGGACAGGAGACAGTTCGAGAGAACATTTCTTAAGGGCTACTGCAGGGTGGGTGGTTGCTACGTTTCGGCGTAGTCGATTCGGCATTACTGATTCGCCGTCAGATAAACAATTGGACAATTTGTCGTAGCCGATTCGGAGTCAGAACATTTCGGCGTCACTGTCTTTAAAAATGGATTAATATTTTTGCAAGGAAAAGGATAACTTTAAAATTTAATTTTTGTCATCTATTCTTAAAATCAAATGTTACATTGTAAACTGATGAAATAAGATAAATTAAAAACTTGAATTGCAAAAACTGTATCTGAATTCCAGTTGAATGCCCTGCATTCACTTACGCGCTAATAACTTTAGAAAAAGTATTAATCCGTCCCTTCTCCCCAGTTATGGGTTAAATAACAGGACAGATTGGGTTCTATAACCAGTCTACCGCAGTAGATAGTAGCAAACTGCTGTGGGATAACTGAAAGTCTGAGAAATATTATCTGCTTCATAATAGAGCTCCGAAAAATGTGGCTGGTTCTGCACAAGGCTTCACCACTTTAATCAAATTACTTGTGTGGGTTTTCTGACGGTTTACCTTGGTTTCGTAACTGAAGCAATTAGGCTGTCAGATCCTCATGCGTCGAGTCCGGCGCCAGAGACCATTATTATTATTCTTATATATATATATATATATATATATATATATATATATATATTATGACTATAAATATATATATATATATATATATGTTCATCTTTAAACGAGTTATTTCGCTACCTTGTTTTCCACCATTAGTGGTTTCTTCAGGCGATTTTTAATAATAACAGTTATTAAAAATCGCCAGAAGAAACCACTATATATATATATATATATATATATATATATATATATATATATATATATTGGATGGCCACTTTTGGTGCAGTGGATATTCGCTCGGGACGAGAAGCCGGGGAGCCGAGTTCGAATTCCAGTTGAATTACTTGCATTCACTTCCGCGCTAATACCCTTGGGAAAGGTATTAATCCGTCCCTTCCCTCCAGTTATGGGTTAAATAACAGAACAGATTGGCTAGCAAGCACTTTACTGCATAAGGTAGTGGCAACCTGTTACGGTATAATTAAAAATACCTAAGCTCTATTGTCTGCTTCATGTGTGGCATTTATATGCACCGACTGAGTGTATCAATAGCTCCGAAAAATGTGGCTGGTTCTGCACAAGCCTTCACCACTTTAATCAAATCACTTGTGTAGCTCTTCTGGAGGTTTACCTTGGTTTCATAACTGAAGCAATTAGGCTGTCAGATCCTTATACGTCGAATTCGACGGGAGAGTCCATTACATATATATAAGTCATCCGCAGACAGATCAACCTCAACCTCTGAGCTATGGGCGCTCGGTAAAAGGAGGCAGACCTTTTAGCGTGTATATTATCATTATACACGCCCAATAGCTGAGAGTATTCTAATTCATTGCTGAATCAACGATGCGTAGATGCCAGAGTAGCTACTGTTTTTCAAAATCTACCATTCTTCCAGAGTGATCAATCAGGGTGTGAGAGCGTAAATAGTCATATATATATATATATATGTATATATTATCAAGTGTGAACAAACCCTCGGTCACGATGGTCTGTAACCCCGAGCTTTCACAACAATCGACGTTCACTCACAAGGCTTGAGTTAACTTGTGGGATGGTTTTCAATCATTTTCCAAAGGTGTGGCAAGCTGGTATAACATCCTTATTACCGATAACACCAGGAAGTTACCCTCCTGAAAAATGGACTGCGGTAAGATTCGAACTCGAGCCTCATGGTCAGAAAGGGAACATTCTAATCATTTTGCCAAACACCTATATATATATATTTTTTTTTTATTAAAAATGACAGACAAGATATTATCATTATTTTTTCCTAAATTTTTCATGTGTTCGTATAATGTTTTTTTTCTTAACTGAAATTATATAAGAATTCTCCAAATGTTTTGTATTTTCGAGCGCTTTCGGCCATACTTTTACAATCACAAAATTCTATATGCATAAACTTTCCACCCGTTTTTTTATAAGTAAAACAAAATTAATTCTTGATAATGGCTAAAAGTATAATTGAAAGCGCTCATAAGTAAAAACTTTTGAACAATTCGAACATAATTTAATTTCCGAAAAAATAAAATTATACGAAGATATGAAAAATCAGAAAAATATATATATATATATAATCATGCGGTGTAGATATAGAAGAATCCAAAGAAGTATCCTGTACATACAATGGTAGGATAACTCTCTAAGAGAGCTCTAAATATATATGTATATAAATACATATAGAGCAAATATAAGAAAATATTTAGGCAGACACGTTATTTCATGGTAAATCGGAAAAGCAGGCCTATTTCAGGTGAACCATCATCTGCTTCCGTCTTTATTCGTGTAAAATCTTCTGTAGAATAAAGACGGAAGCTGATGATGGTTCACCTGAAATAGGCCTACTTTTCAGATTTACCATGAAATAACGTGCCTGCCTAAATTTTTCTTATATATATATATCTACTCTGACATGTACGCATCGCTCATTCAGTAATGAATTAGAGCACTCTGGCTATTGGGCGTGTATAATGATAATATACACGCTAAAAAGTCTGCCTTTTTCTACCGAGCGCCCATAGCCCAGAGGTAGAATCGCCGACTGACGCCAATTCGGTTGGGTTACAATCCTGGGCTAAAAGCAATCGGAGTCTAACCGTACTGATGAACTGTGATACAGCGAAACTGATCTGACTGCGGATGACTATATATATATATATATATATATATATATATATATATATTCAGCTGATTTATTTACATATGGATTTTATTTCGTAAACTCTTTCCCCCGTCAATTTCCAGACTGAGTAATGTTGATACTTTCCCGATTTGATTATTGGAGTTCGTATATTGGTAATAAAAACAGCGAATAATTTATCACAAAATCGAACAAAAAAAAAAAAAAAAGGAACAATCGTAAAATTATGCATAATGTTTCTGAAAAGGAAATAAAGAAATGTCTCTTTAAAACCTAATAATTTAGCTTAATGACCAAGAGTCAATAATTATAAAAACTAATGCTCACACACAATCAAATAAAAATGTTATAAACTCTATTTTATTGCAATTTGCATCTTTGCATGTCAGTTCTTATCGAGGAGTAGGATAAAAATATAAAAATACATGTGCGTATTACCTTATTCAGGCTACTGTCCTCATCTTCCTTGCCATTATTACGCCGTTTCGGCTGTTGTACGCTCCGGCCTTCTTCAGGTGCTAGGAATTTCGAACTGAACATTTTATTACAATCACTGGATTATATCATTCTCATTCCTTGCTTGAAGCTTCTTTTGGTAGTCATGAGTTATCTCTCTCTCTCTAACCGGACTCTCTACATTACTTGTTCACCACTGGTGTAGTCTGGTATTGAACTCACAACTCTTTGGGTCAAGTCACAAAAACCTAACCCACGTCTATATCCATTGGGCCATGTGTCCTTAGCAACTCAATTTCTGGGACTTATAAACCTAATTTTCAGTATCAGAATTCATCTTGCCAATTCATCAAATACATGTGCGTATATTTAATTATTTAGCGTTATTTTTAGTAGTTAAGTCTCCGTTTATTTATTAAACTGTATATGTGACAGTTTAAATCTTAAGTTTTTCTTTTCTGACAAAGATGCAAAAGTAGAATTAAGTGGATAAACAGGCATGGAATTCCGTCTTCGGTTTAATAACCATAAAAAAAAGCATCGACAACAATTAATTGTAGCTGCACACGTCAACCAATCGTTTCATAGCATTGTGGACGTCAGATTCGTGATTTAGCCTCAAGAATGAAGCAGATCGAAAATAAAATATATTTTCAAAATGGAATCACATATTAAAAGATTAAACACGGATTTATGTTTACTAAGAGAACACAGTCTTTACAAGGACGAATCTAACCAATAACAATAAAATAGCCGGAAGAAGCGTCCGTCGCGTGATGTAGAAAGTGATAGAGCTTTTTGAAGATTTGTAAACGTAAACCTAACTGTAATAATACTTTAAATGTTGTTTTAAAGAAATTTTTTAAGTGTATCTAAAAAATGTTTAACTACTGAAATATTTATAAAGATTCAAAAATACCTAAGTCCCTATTTAACCCTAGCCTATATGTATTTAATTTTAAAATCCAGTATTTTTCTTTCTTTCTGCGGGAGTATGTGGAACTAAAATCGGAATCTATCAGTAAATATATATATATATATATATATATATATATATATATATATGTGTGTGTGTGTGTGTGTGTGTGTGTGTGTGTGTGTGTGTAAATAGACATAGATATAAAAATCCAAAAACAAATAAATAGATATTTATCTAAAAAGTTATGGACAGAAAAGAATGCATAGATAGATAGATAGATAGATAGATAGATAGATAGATAGATAGATAACTAATAGACTGAGATAGAGAGATAGAGAGATTTGAACAGACTGACATAGATTTAATCTAAACTTATTTATGGAACTTTGTCTGTGTGTGTGTCTGTGTGTGTGTCTGTGTGTGTGTGTCCATTACCTATAGACTCCGAAACGGCTGAACCGATGTTCTTGAAAATTTACACAGTTGTACTATAAGCGTCTGCGCGTGTTCTTAGCTAGGTTTTGTGTCGAGGTACCCCCGATAAATATCGAAAATGGATAATCGAAAAAATCGGGTTATAGAAGGAGTGGTCCGATTTAAATCAAATTTGATACACTCATAGACAAAGACAGAAGAAACGATATTCAGAAGTTTCAAGGTTGCAGTTCTTACAATAGTGCATAAATTTTGATATCGATAACAGGAAATCAAACTTTGACTTACATCCGTTCATTTTTCTTTCAGTCTACGGTTTCGCTTTAACTGGAAACAACTAGTGCTTTTTAGTCTTTTGTGCCAACGTCCAAAGAGTCTAAGCTCCAAGACCATGGATTAGTTTAAAGCTTTCATTACAACCGAGCAACGCTGGGTCATACTGCTAGTAGATAGATAGATAGATAGATAGATAGATAGATAGATAGATAGAAATAATGAAGTGACTGAAATAATAGATAGATAGATAGATAGATAGATAGATAGATAGATAGATAGATAATGAAGTGACTGAAATAATAGATAGATAGTTAGATAGATAGATAGATAGATAGATAGATAGATAGATAGATAGATAGAAATAATGAAGTGACTGAAATAATAGATAGATAGATAGATAGATAGATAGATAGATAGAGTTTGCTATGTTTATGGTGAAATTTTCTTTACTGTGTTTACATGGCGTCAGCGTGAATAGAGAAATCAATAGTGAATCATGCTTGTCAGAATCACGCTTCAAGCGTTCAACTACTTTAGAAGCTCTATATATAGGCCACTAGGGAATTATTTCTCTTAATCTCTGCCTCCCCTAATCAACTGTTTTCCTATAAAAAAAAAAAAGAGCCGGGAAAAATGCAGGGACACATGTTCTTAAAATTTCTTGAGGCGTGACACTGAAAATCTACTTGCAGGGTTCATCATTTTGGCCAAACTTTTCGTATCTATTACCAGATATGTGTAATTTCTACTTCAATGTTTTCTAATGTCTTTCATTAATAATGAGAATGATTGTTTTCTTATATATATATATATATATATATATATATATATATATATATATATATTGTGTGTATTTTGGCAGCATTTTTTCATTAATGCAGGTTTCATTGAATAATATAGACAAGTTTTGTCTATTAATTTTGTGTAGGATCCGTTCGTACTGTCTGATATACTTGATGATGATATCGTTGAAATGATTGTTTTTATATATATATATATATATATATATATATATATATATATATATATATATATATATATTGTGTATTTTGGCAGCATTTTTTCATTAATGCAGGTTTCATTGAATAAAATAGACAAGTTTTGTCTATTAATTTTGTGTAGGATCCGTTCGTACCGTCTGATATACTTGATGGTTATATCGTTGAAAGACAACAAAAAATCACAGTAATTGTTGAGTTTTTTATCGGGTCTAAGCTTTCGGCTCACATAAGCCATTATCAAAGAATAAATATTAACACAGAGTAAACATAGAACATTTAAGTTATTAACAATAAAGAGAACTAAATTGAAAATACAAGTCCATCCCTACCGTGGCGGATGGCCGAAGACAGTGACAAAATAGCTTAGACCCGATAAAAAAAATCAACAATTACTGTGATTTTTTGTTGTTTTTCAACGACATCACCATCAAGTATATCAGACGGTATGAACGGATCCTACACAAAATTAATAGACAAAACTTGTCTATATTATTCAATGAAACCTGCATTAATATATATATATATATATATATATATAGTATATCGAGGCAGCAAGTAATTTTCTAAACATATGCTGTTAAATATAAGAGACAATGATTGTCTATTATGTTTAATCATGAGCCGTTCTAAACGTCGTATTTTTGCTTTAATTTCAGTTGAAAATAAAGGCAAAACTTCTCCAACATTTGGATAATTATTTCTTAGTTTTCTTCTAAGCTTACACACACACACACACACACACACACACACACACACACACACATATATATATATATATATATATATATATATATATATATAATACCGCCCCAAGTAAGGCAGTCTACGGCCAATGGTGCGCAGTGGTTTACATAGGAGGAAAGTTAGGAGAAAGAGTGACGGGTTAAAAGGGGTGTCAGGAAGTGGTTGAGCAAAGAATACTGATGAGAGGGGAGTGGACGGAGAAAGGAGCATGAGAGAGAGGATGCAAGTCAGTGAGATAGGAGATGATTCTTGACTTTAGCTACTAGGTCCCACCCTTTTACTGTGAAACCAATAAATTGTAAACGCAAATTCTCGCCTGTGGAATTCTCTTCCGTTTACTTGCTTCCCCGACAGCTACAATCTCTAGGAGTTTAAATGCCGGTTACCAATCAAATAGCACGCGTAAATACAGTGTGATCCTCGCAAAAAAAAAAACAAAAAAAAAAAAAACGGAACTTTTTAACAATCCAATAAAACCAAGAATGATGGAAAAAATACTTTATTCAAAGTAATTGAAACCTTAAAACATGCCATTTCAGAAACAATGATGGAATTTTCATCTTTTAAAAATGACGTCCTGTAGATGGCGTCCTCCTGTACGAATGCATTTCTGAAATCTGGTGTTGAGATTCCTCATTGACCGCTGCAACATCTCAGCTGGGATCCTGTGAATTTCATCCTAAATTCTTACCCGTCCCACTGATCCATGGTTACTGAAATGGCAGAGTTTTTACTTCGTGAGGCCACTGTTTCGCAGTTCTACCACTTGCTCTTGTCTGCTAATACACGATTAAAGAATTTCCGTTTTTTTTTTGTTTTGTTTTTTTGGTCACCCTGTACATATAATCAGGGAAAACATGAAAAATGCTTGTCTTGAAAATAATTCTCGAAAAGACAGAGGGAAGCCACGTCATGATTTGTCTGTCTGCCTGGCTGTCTATCTGAAACTCTTATAAGTCGAGTTCTTCATGGACATATTGAAGCTTTTTGGAATTATAATGATCCCGGGGAGAAAATATGTCCTTCATCCTTTGCTTTAACATTTAACATTTGGATTTATACCCGGATGATGAAGAAACATTCAGTAATTCAAACTTTAAAATAATTTAAAAAATTAGAGACATTGTAGGTTTTTAATTAATATTGAGTTGAAAGTAACACAAAAACTCTGTGAATTTGAAAGACTTTTTGTTTTAAATTCAATTTAAGATATCTGCAGAAGGCTGTAACTTGAGTCTGAGTTTGAGCTTTGTTTAACGGCATATCAACATCGCTGTGGGTTATTTAATGCCAAAAAGATGGGGTTTTAAGGTATTTTTTTAAAATTTGTTTATAGTTATGTTGTGGGACCTCCTCTTTTTCTATGATAATGGACTCGACTTGAGTATACATATACTCCTGCCATAGCGAGATACGTCAGTTATCGTCTGATCCGTAAGCTACCGAGAGATACCGAAGTTACACAGAGAATACCGCGTCAGAAGTTATAGTAGCTCTGAGCTCCACTCAGCAAGAATAATATTACACGGATTTCCAGCACGGCATCATTTCAAAAACTTGCATATATATATATTCCTTACTAATCGTATTCCTGGATTTCTAACCTGCGTTTCAGTTGTATCTTTACGTTTAATATAACATGTTTTTCTATCTCAAATATCTGTTTCGTTGTTCATTATTTTGAATGGTTCCTAACCCAGATCCACAACAAGTTAGAAGGTTGATTTAGTCAGGTTTTAATTAATTTTTTGTTTTTATTCTTTTGTTTATTTTAGAAAACTGAAAATGTTTTCTAGTTTTGTTTTCAAGTATATTTTGCTGAGAATAATTTTTTCTTCAAAAGGTAATATTTCTTCAAATATAATCATTTTCCTTCATAAATGTATATTTTTATATAAAAGTCTATTTTTTTGTATATATATTCCTATAAAGTTTATTTTTATACTTTCATAGTGTTTTGACATCTGTTTGGTGGGGGGTTAACTATTTGCCCTCATAGCTGGGACCCTAACAGGTGCTACCAATCTGTGTTAGGGTAGACCTGAGAACAACTGCAATTAAGAGGTGGTTCCATGCTCCTCACAAACTCGTAATTAGATGTCTTGCTGCCGGATGCAGTTTATCCTCATGCTCAGGACCACGTTGTGAATTGAGGAATTAATTTTATTGCTTGAAAATACCAAGGAATTAGATAAAGTGAGAGGTTTCGTGACGTGAGTTTTGAAGTTCGGCAGAGTTTGTGATTTGAACAATTCAATTGAAGTTCGAAGGAGTTGAAGAACTCAATTTTAAGTTTAAATTAGAACTTCGAAATTTATAGCCTAAATCAGAGTGAAAGTGAGATTTTGAAGTTAAAATTATTTCATAAAAATTATTGTTGTTTTCTAAGCTGGACCAGAAGTCCCTTTAATTTTGTGATGGGGGCCCAATTAGTCTTCTGCGGGGGCAAACTTAAAAGTACACATGAAATGTAGCTTTTAAGCATCTTCTTCTTCTTCTTCTTCTTCTTCTTCTATGCGCCCTGTCCTTTCAGGACGTAGGCGATCATAGCTTTCCAAGTCACCCTATGACTTTTTGGCTCTTAATACATTTTCTCATGTTACACCACTCAACTCCCGTTTCGTCATCCACCTGCTCAGGCCCTTCAAATATGTTATCCGCTGCCTTCCTCTGTCTTTCCTTCCCTCTCTCCGGCCTGTTAGTATCAGGTTCTTCAAGCCCTCCCTACTCATTGCGTGTCCCAGGAACTTCAGCTCTGTCTTCCTGATGCTCATTATTGATCTCCTTATCTTTTCCATTCTTTCTAACACCTCATCATTGCTCATATGCTCGGTCCATGATATCCGCAGTATCCTTCTGTAGAACGACCTTTCAGTTGCTTGGAGTTTTTCCTTCATCTTTGATGATATTGTCCGTTATTCACTGCCATGTTGAAGAACTGACATCACATACCAATCTAGCACTCTCTTCTTTGTTTCTAGGAAATTTTCCTGTGTCTTCGTACTTTAATCAACTTCTGGAATGCGTCCTTCGCCATGCCAATTCTCCTTCGGATCTCTGTGTCGCACTTTCCGTCTTCTGTTATAAGACTTTCCAGGTATTTAAATTTTTGTACTTGCTTGATTCTAGTATCCCCGACCTGTATTTGCCATATTAGGCTGACCTCTTTACTGATGACCATGCATTCGGTTTTCTTACAGTTTATTTGTAGTCGTTTTTTATCACTCTCTTCAGCTACCTCCTGTTAGAAAACTTCCTAGGTATTTTAATTTTTGTACTTGCTGGGTTCTAGTATCCCCTACCTGTATTTGGCAGTTTGGGTTGCTCTTATAACTGATGACCAAGCATTCGCTTTTCTTGCAGTTTATTTGTAGTCATCTTTTGTCACTCTCTTCAGATATCTACCGTAGGTCTTGTTTTCTTTCCGTGTCTGCTATCAGCACTGTATCATCTAAATTTTTTCTTAGTTACTAGCTTTGAAGCCTTCCTCCCTCTTCCTTTTTAGTTAAATAATTCTTAAAAAAGTTTAGCTTTTCACCCTGTATTTGAATTTCAGTGGGTTTTTTTAGGAAAATCACCCCTGTGCACACTACCGGCAGTGATCAAAAATGTTAGGACAGGGGTGATTTTAAAATCCTAATACATTTGTACAATACTATATATATATATATATATATATATATCCTTTTTTTAAACTCGTTAAGTTACTTGTTCACCACAGTTGTAACCTGGTATTGAACTTACAACTCTTTGGGTCAAGTCAAAAGAACTAATCAACGCCTATATCTACTGGGCTTGAATGAAATCAACTTTAGAGACGAAACACGTGTAGCGTCACAAATACTATTGTGGACACTTAATGTATCACACAAGAAGAATGGACTATAAATAATAATAACAAACAAAATGTTCACGGCTTCTCGCACTTTATATATATATATATATATATATATATGTGTGTGTGTGTGTGTGTGTGTGTGTGTGTGTGTGTATGAGTAAAGAAAGACAGAGAGACAGAAATAGCGACAGAGAGAAACCAAATAGCCATGAAAAGAAAGACATTGCAATAATGCATTTACGACACTTCGAAGCCGCCATGACTGAAACAACACCACTCAGCGAAGTGACAAGTTTCTCCACGTTAATGATATATATATATGTGTATATATATATATATATATGGAAGGTATGACCGAAAAGTAACAAGCATTTAGTAATCCAAACATATCTAGTCCTATACAAAGAAGATATTGAACAATCCGTATTTCTCGTTGTCGCCATCGAAAGTGATGCATTTGTCCAACTTTTATCTTTATGGGAAACGATACGTTGTTTTAGTAAATGTTTGGATATTTTCCCACTTTTCATATATATATATATATATATATATATATATATATATATATATAGTAAATATTGAGTTCAACACAAATCAGAGTGGGAAAAAAAGATACATTGTTCTGGTTATTATCTTCATCTTCACAACGTTTCTGATATTGTACGTTCCGGCTGTCTTCAGGTGCTAAGAATTTCGAACCGAACCCTTTATTTTCGAACACTGGATTATATTATTCTTATTCCATGCGTGATGCTACTTCTGGTTGCCATATATTTACCTTCTTTTTTCTAAACTCTTTAAGTTACTTGTTCATCACAGTTGTAACCTGGTATTGAACTTACAACTCTTTGGGTCAAGTCACAAGAACTAACCAACGCCTATATCCACTGGGCCTGAAGAAAGTCAACTTTAGAGACGAAACACGTGTAGCGTCACAAATACTATTGTGGACACTTAATGTATCACACAAGAAGCAGTACTATAAATAATAATAACAAACAAAATGTTCACGGCTTCTCGCACTTTTTATTATATAATAATTTCTCTCGTTGAAAACCCTATTTCTGTTTTTCGATATATATATATATATATATATATATATATATATATATATATATATATATATTATTATTATTATTATAAATAATAATAATAATAATTACTTGTGAAAAACTACAAACTACTACACATTGTACATTTTGTTTTGACAAGGAAAGACCTATGTCTCATCCAGTAATTAACAATTATGGTAAAAAAAGTTTTTATTTAATTTTTTTTATTATATGTAAACAACATCAGTCAGTTAAGTATCATACGTGATACACGCTTGGGTGATCATGTCTCTTTGGAGACAGGACTTACTTGGTAGAAGATTTTCCCGAGGTATCTTGCCATTACTTTTTGCATTAGGCTCATTGCCAAACAAGGCTATAGAACCCAAACTGTTATTGTCCTGTCCTGTTATTTGTTATCTGACCCATTTAACCCACCACAAAACAGTAATACTTCCTTTCCTTTTTGTAAACATAATTTTTTCTCAGTACGAGGTAAAAAGTTTTTATCTATTTATTTATTTATTTATTGAATGATTATTTAGTTTATTTAATTTTAATTTTATTTTAATCTAATTTAAGTTTTTTCTACATTATAATATTAGGTCTAATGACTTTCTTCTTCTATGTTCCCTGTCCCTACAGGACGTAGGCGATCATGGCTTTCCACGTTTCCCTGTCCCTGTTGGCTCTTAGTACGCATTCTCTTGTTACACCATGCAACCCTCGTTCCATCATCCACCTGATTAGGTGCTTCCATTATGTTATCCGTTGCGTTCCCCTGTCTCTTTTTCCCTCTATCTGGCCTGTTAGTATCAGGTTCTCCAAGCCCTCCTTCCTCATTGCATGTCCCAGGAACTTCAGCTGTCTCTTCTTGATGCTCGGTATTAATTTCCTTTTTGTTTCCATCATTTCTAAAACCTCACCATTGCACACATGCTCAATCCATGATATTCGCAGCATCCTTCTGTAGAACCACATTTCCGCTCCTTCAAGTATTTCCTTTATCTTTGTTGATATTGACCAGCATTCACTACCATATTGAAGAACTGACATCACATAGCAATCCAGTACTCTCTTCCTTGTTTCTAGCGAAATTGTCCCGTTTCTTATTACCTTACTCAACTTCTGGAATGTCTCCTTGTGCTTTTGGATCTCAGGAATATAAATGTATAGAAACTACTGTGGATACAAAGTGAAGGGTCAGTTTATATATTAATTGTAATATGGAATTGATCCCCCACTTTATATTCAGTATTCTTCTGTAGAACCACATTTCAGTTGCTTCAAGTCTTTCCTTCATCTTTGATGATATTGTCCAGCATTCACTGCCATATTGAAGGACGGACATCACATAGCAATCCAGTGCTCTCTTCTTTGTTTCTTGCGAAATTGTTCTGTTTCTTAATACCTTACTCAACTTCTGGAATGCTTCCTTCGCCATGACAATTCGTATTCGTATCTCTGTGTCGCACTTTCCGTCTTCGGTTATAACACTTCCCAGGTATTTACATTTTTGTACCTGCTTGATTCTAGTATCCCCACCTGTATTTGTCATTTTGGGTTGCTCTTTTTGCTGATGACCATGCATTTGGCTTTCTTGCAGTTTATTGGTAGTCATTTTTTGTCACTCTCTTCAGCTACCTTCTGTAGGAGATCTTGTAGTTTCTTTTCCGTGTCTGCAATCAGCACTGTATCATCTACGTACCTTATGTTGTTTAAATTCGGGCCTCCGATGACGAATCCCGGCATAACATCTGGGGTCCTCAGAATAGTCTCGCTGTACAAGTTGTCTAGATCCAGTGAAAAGACACATCCTTTTCTTACGCCCCTTTCTATCTTTGTATATCTGCTGAATTTGTTACCTATCCGTATGCAGGCAGTTTGTTTCCAGTCGAGATTCTTAATTACTCTTAGGTCTGTCTCAAATATGTCGAGGCTACCGAGCATCTCCATCAATTCTTTGTGGCGTATTTTGTCAAACGCCTTTGCATAATCAATAAAGCACATATATAAGTCCTTCTTCATTTGTATTGCCCTTTCAGAGAGCATCCTAATCATAAATATGGCATTCTTTGTTCCATTGTCTTCAACGAAACCGCACTATTCTTGTCCTATCTCTGGCCTGGTTCTGCTTCTCGCTCTATTCATCAGGATTCGAACGATCTGATTTGTTATATGACTCATTAAACTGATGGTTCTGTGAAGTTCGCACTTCTCCTGGCTTCTTAGGCAGTGCTATGAATATCGTCTTGCTGAGGTCATCTGGTATTACACCACTATTATAAATTTCATTTATTAATTCTGTAATTTTCTCTATACCAAATTCTTCCAGGGCTATCACAGCTATATGACTATGCCGTCTGGTCCAGCTGCTTTGTTTCTATTCAGTTTGGCTATTGCAGATTCCACTTCAGACTTTAATATTCTCGGTCCTTCCTCATCTTTGCGTATTATTAGTTGCTCTCTCTTGTCGTGGAAAAGATCTTTCTTCCCATCGTTGCAGTATTTCCTCTTTCTCCAGTATGATTGTTCTATCCTTGGATTTTATACATTCAGTTGAAGAGGAGGTTTTTTTCCTGTCAGTTCTTTTATTTTTTATGCATGTTTGCTTTATTATTCCTGCTCCATCTCTCTACTTCTGCACATTTGTCATTGAGCCATTTCTTTTTAGCCTGTCTTGATTTTCTTCTTATTTCCTTGTGTCTTTCCCTGTATTCCATTCCATGTCTTGATATAATTTTCTGCCTCCTTTGCATCATGTCCAGAATCTCTTCAGTCATCCACTCGTTTTTTTTCTGCACCTAATTTCCTTTGGGGCAATGTTGTTTGCTGATGTCATTATTGCTTCCTTTAGCGAGACCAATTTCGAGTGTCCTTTTCCAATTTGTTCTTCTTATTTTATTTTCACGCTGTTAGTGTATTCTTTCTGTAGGTTGAGGTCATTCATGAGCGTGTTGTATTTCAGTTTTGGTGCTGCAATAGGCTTCTTCAATCTCCGGAGTTTCACCTTTAGTTTGCAGATGACTCGGACGTGGTTGCTTCAACAGTCAGCACCTGGATAGGCTTTGCTTTGAACCACTGCATTTCTGAATCTGCTGTTTATGGTTATGTAGTCTATCTGGATTTTCGTGTCACCTCCTGGGCTTCTCCATGTCCACAGATGTCGTGGGTGTTCTTGAAACCAGGCGTTAGTTATTACCTGGTCATTTGCTATGCACCATTGGACCCATTTTTCTCCTCGTTCGTTGCGGGTTCCTAAACCAAAGTTGCCAGTTGTCATACCTTCCCTCTCCTTTCCTACTTTGGCATTCAAATCTCTTATAATGATCCTGATTTCTTGGCTTTTACATTGAGCCTTGGCCTTCTCTAGAGTGGAGTAAAAAGATTCTATTTCTTCCTCGGTGCTTTGTGTTGTTGCATAGATGACTACAATTGCTATGTTGAACGGTCTCCCTTTCAGTTTTGCCAGGAGAACTCTTTCGGAGAACTGGCAGTATCCCAAAACACATTTTTTCATTTCTTTATCCAGTATTAAGCCGACTCCTTTTTCATTATTTTTGCCTCCTGCGTATATTATCCTATGGTTGTCGCTGCTGAAATCTCCATTATTTGGCCATCTGGTTTCGCATATTCCCAGAATATTGATTTTCATTCTGTTCATTTCCTGCTTGACATTCTCTAGTTGTCTGCAGTTGTTTAACGTCCTGACATTCCATATCCCCAAGGTAATCCTTTCTTTGTTGCGCACAGCCGCAGGGTAACGGCCCAGAGACACCTGTTGCTCATGTCGTTCCTTCCAAGGCGAGGTACAGAATGTGGGAAAAACTGTCCCCTTTACGCCGTTATAGCTGACAGTCGCCGAATGACGGTCAGGTGAAACCTGTTGCTCATGTTGGTCCTTACCGGGCGAAGAATTGGTCTCTTTGGCAGGAATTCGCTTCACGCCGTTAGGCTTAATATATTTTTGTTGCATAGCCATGATTGTACACAGGATAGATAGATAGATAGATAGATAGATAGATAGATAGATAGATAGATAGATAGATAGTGTAGTGGTATCCTGTTGCCTTCTCCACGGTGATTTATTGAGACACCGCCTCTAGTTAGCTGACTGTTGACTCATCAATAGTTCCTCCGCCCTTTGTAGGTTTAATTATTTTTTATCCTACCGGGTTGCTAACATCCCGTAAAAAAGGAGGAGAGTGGAAGAAAGAACATAAATATTAAATATATATTAAGTA
Organism: Ascarosepion bandense; assembly: GCA_037127315.1. Classification (NCBI taxonomy): domain Eukaryota; kingdom Metazoa; phylum Mollusca; class Cephalopoda; order Sepiida; family Sepiidae; genus Ascarosepion; species Ascarosepion bandense. The sequence goes on along the minus strand of JBBBDQ010000619.1, from coordinate 508,122 downwards.
TAAGTTCAAACATATAGTCATGTAAAAATAATTCAATTCTCCTAGTTACTCCTAACTAGCAAAAGAGAATGCATCACATATCCAGAAGACAGAAGATATTTTCTTTGAAATTTCGTCCTTTCTTAAAGAGACTTTCTGTTTCATTTGGATAATTCCGGCCAATGCATATTTTGCAATAGCACGTGGTCTAAAGGAGGGAAAGAGAGACGAATTATAACGCTATTAAATATTTTACATTACAAAAATCAATTTTAAATTAAACATTCATATATTTATAAACTTGTGAAAAAAAAGAAAAGAAATAATTAAATTATTCTGAAAATAGAATATTAAAAACAAAGCATGAAAAACAGTGAATTTCATTCAGAAAAAACACAATTTGGGCCAAAACATGTCGCTACCAGTTTGACCATGGAAACCAGCTGGTGAGTGCAGAAATTAGTATTTTACGTAAAGTTCATTTCTTGTATGAAACACTAGCAGTATAGCCTGGCGTTGCTCGGGTGCAATGAAAGCTTTAAAACTAATCCATGGTCCTGGAGCTCAGAGTCTTTGGACGTTGGCACGAAAGACTAAAAAACAATAATTGTTTCCAGTTAAAGCGAAACCGTAGACTTAAAGAAAAATGAATGGATGTATGTCAAATTTTGATTTCCTGGTATCAATATCAAATAAGTTTTTTTCGTCGTAAACCGAATTTTGAAGGCTAAATAAGTCCTCTGAGTAAATGGTATCATGGCTGAGACTAAGAACTACAATTATACCTACTTAGAGCCAAACCCGAAGCAAAAACTAAAATAAAAGAGTTGAAAAAATACAAAAAACAGGTAAATAAACAGACATACACACAAACATCTTGCCCTTTATATAGATATGTATTATCGATTTTCTGCACTATTGTCAGAACAGCAACCTTGAAACTTCTGAACATAGATTCTTATGTCTTTGTCTATGAGCGTATCAAATTTGATTAAAATCGGGCCAGTCCCTCTATAACCCGATATTTATTATCGATTTTCGATATTTATCGGGTGTACCTCGACACAAAACCTAGCTAAGAACACTCGCAGACGCCTATAGTATAACTGTGTAAATTTTCAAGAAAATCGGTTCAGCCGTTTCGAAGTCTATAGGGAACGCACACACACACACACACACACACACACACACACACACACAAATATAAGTATATATATATATATATATATATATATATATATATATATATGTGTGTGTGTGTGTGTGTGTGTGTGTCCGCTAAGAAGGATTGTCACTGACAGTTGTGCGTAGTGGTGCAGTGGATATCGGCTTGGAAAGAGAAATAAGTGAGCCGAGTTCAAATTCCAGTTGAGTACCCTGCATTCACTTCAGCACTGGTACCCTTTGGAAAGGTATTAATCCGTCACTTCCCTCCAGTTATGGGTTAAATAACAGGATGGGGTATGCGGGCAACCAAAGTGTTGGTGTCACAATAAAAAAAAAATACCCTTGGTAGCCCTGGCGAAGCATCAAGTATTCAGCTATTTGAGAAGATTATGAATTTTGTTGCACCAGGGTTCCAAATGCACAGGAAATACTGAAGGGGTGTAGTGAGTTCTATCTCGGCCAATGGCCGCAAGACGACGAAGAAGGACTGTTCTCTGTGGAAATCCATGAAGTTTTTTTTTTCACCTGAAACAATCATGCTCATATACAAATCTACCATCCTCCCGTGCATTGAATATTGCTGCTATGTCTGGTCGGGTGATCCTGCTATCCACCTAGGTGTCCTTGACAAAATCCAACGGTTGTAATGTAATGAGATCGATCCCGACTTGGCAGCTCAAATACAGTCAATTTCTTACCGGCGCAATGTGGCTTTCCTGTGTCTCTTCTACAAATACTTTCATAGCTTCTACTCAGATGAACTTAAATAACTGGTGCCCCCCATAGATGTATTTGCTCGAGCCACAAGATTAGCAACTAGGTTCTACTCTTTTACTGTGAAAGCATTAAATTTTAAACGCAAATATTATTCCAACATCTTTTTCTCTCGCACTTCTCGCCTGTGGAATTAACTTCCGTTTACTTGCTATCTCGACAGCTGCAATCTTCAAGAATTCAAATGTAGAGTCAATAGTCATCTCCTATCTCAGTAACGTGAATCCTCTCTCTCTCTCTCCCTCTCTGATGTTCCTTTCTTTGTCCACTCCACTCTCATCAGTATTTTCATACTTCTCCTACCTCTTCCTGGAACCCCCAGTAACCTGCCACTCTTTCTGATAACTTAACTCCTATGTAACCCTCTGCTCAACAGTGGCAGTAAAATGCCTTGGGACGACACGATTATAATATATATATATATATATATATATATATATATAGTTTTCAGTTCATAAACGGTGAGGATAATCCAACAAGATTACCTTAATATAAATTATTAATAGGTAAATCTATATAGAGAGCTCGGTGGGTGTTAACCAGATCGATATTGTAAAAGGGTTTGATGAGATGAGTTGTTTAAGCTCATTGAAATGAACTATAGTTTATAACTAACATGACGTGTTGAGTTTTCCTTTATAAACTATATATATATATATATATATATATATATATATAATTTATTCAGAAATTATAACATAGATATATTATAATATCACTACAAAAGTAGCTATTATGCGAAATTTCGCAACAATAATAAAGTAGATATAATAGTTAATAAATAATGCTAATCTCAATTTAATCAAATATTAATACTAATGCCCGCCAAAATTATTTTTAAGTCTGCTCACATATTCTCTAAATTCGAAGTTGCTTTACTCTGATTGGTCCATATCGTACATACAACAATGCCTCCCTAATTAAATTAAATAGGTTTTGCTTGTTTTTAACTTTTTAAATGCCTTCAATTTTAAATAAGATGTTTCCTGCATCATGTCTATAAAAAACATTTTTGTTTTCTAATCAGTCCGCTTCTCGCAAGTTATAAACTCCCACTCTTTTACAAAACACTGAGAAGGAGTTCGAACCGGGCATTATGCGAAACTATCGACTTAATTCCCCTTTTTTAATATATATATATATATATATATATATATATATATATATATATTGTTTATTTAAAGAGTGAAGGTTATCCGAGCTGTGTCAACTGCAAGAAGTGTCAAAACAAAATAGCTACTTTTGTAGTGATATTATAACATATCCATGTTATAATTCCTGAATAAATATTATTAGCTCTACTTTGTATTGAGCACCTTTTTAAGAATAGTGTTTCTTTCGATATGGAATATTATACCATCCATACGTACCTTATATATATTTATTGTTAATAGCTTAAATGTTCTATGTTTACTGTGTGTTAATATTTACTCTTTGATAATGGCTTATGTGAGCCGAAAGCTTAGACCTGATAAAAAATTCAACAAATACTGTGATTTTTTGTTGTCTTTTAACGACATCACCATCAAGTATATCAGACGGTATGAACGGATCCTACACAAAATTAATAGACAAAACTTGTCTATATTATTCAATGAAACCTGCATTAATATATATATATATATATATATATATATATATATATATATATATATGTGTGTGTGTGTGTGTGTGTGTGTGTTGAATATATGGATTCAAATCTAACAAGATGAATAAAATGGGTAAAGGATAGGTAGGAAAAAAGCGTCTATAATCTAACATGTTTCATTTTAGCAAGTTTCATTAGATTTTTTAAAGATGAATTTCGTCTTTAAAAAACCTCTGAAGAAGCTTGTTAAGAAAAAACATGTTAAACTAAAGACACATTTTACTATCTGTCCTGTACTTATTCTGTTCATATAATATATATTAAAGTTGCAGATTTTGCATTTTGTTAACATCGCCAGAACCAAGCCGAAATAACTAATATTCTTAACCACTCCACACCCTTAACTTATGGGACTCTATAATAAATGGTGTGTTAAATGTGAACGTTGATTCTTCACTAACTTTACGTATCAAATTGCTTCACGGAAATTTATTTCCTTGCAAGGATGTAGGTGCACATATTTTACTCTCTCTTGACAGTTGTGCAATTTTTTAAATTTATATCAGTAGATAGTAGACACATGGGAGGACCTTGAGGACAAAGACTGAGAGCTAAGGGTCCATGGAATAGGATAAAAAAGCAAAAAAATGAGAAGACCAAATGAATGGATTTTGTTTCGTCTTGCATATATGCATACATCTGTGCGGTTGAAAATGGCGAAAATAATAATTTATGGGGAATGAATTAGAGGGAAGGTCTTAAGAAGTTTAAGAAGGTCTTAAGAAGTTTAAGAAGGTCTTAAAAAGTTCTGAATTTCTATAAAGTGGCTCCTTTCTTCCTTCATTTCAATAATCTATGCGGTATGTAGTCAACCTAATGCTGCAATTATCGCGCGGATATAATTATTTATGTTAATGCAATGAAGTTGATCTATCTATCTATCTATCTATCTATCTATCTATCTATCTATCTATCTATCTATCTATCTATCTATCTATCTATCTATCTATCTATCTATCTATCTATCCCAGTCTGTTCATATCTATTTATCTATCTATCTATCTATATACTAGCAGTATAGCCTGGCGTTGCTCGGGTGTAATGAAAGCTTCAAAACTAATCCATAGACTCTTTGGACGTTGGCACGAAAGACTAAAAAGCAATAACTGTTTCCAGTTAAAGCAAAACCGTAGACTAAAAGAAAAATGAATGGATGTAAGTCAAATTTTGATTTCCTGGTATCGATATCAAACAAGTTTTTTCGTCGTAAACTGAATTTTGAAGGCTAAATAAGTCCTCTGAGAAAATGGTAACATGACTGAAACTAAGAACTACAATTATACCTACTTAGAGCCAAACCCGAAGCAGAAACTAAAATAAAAGAGCTGAAAAAAATACAAGCAGATAAACAGACACACACACAAACATCTTGCCTTTTATATATATATATCTTATCGATTTTCTGCACTATTGTAAGAACTGCAACCTTGAAACTTGTGAATATCGCTTCTTATGTATTTGTCTATGAGTGTATCAAATTTGATTAAAATCGGACCACTCCGATTTTTTCGATTATCGATTTTCGATATTTATTGGGGGTACCTCGACACAAAACCTCGCTAAGAACACTCGCAGACGTTTATAGTACAACTGTGTAAATTTTCAAGGAAATCGGTTCAGCCGTTTCGGATTATATATGTAACGGACACACACATACACACACAGAGAAAGGTCCATTTTTCATAAGTTTAGATATTGTTAAATATAACAGATAATGAATGTCTATCATGTTTAATCATGAGCCGTTCTAAACATCGTATTTTCACTTTAATTTCAGGGGAAAATAAAGACAGAGATTCTTCAACATTTGGATATTTTTTATACTGGTTCCTAACTTTCAGCTGACATCTTCAGGGAGGTTACAGGGACGTTAAGATAAAGACATCCACCATCAAAGGTGATATTATCTTGTATTGACATAAAAGATTGCTAAGCAACGATAACAGTCAAAGAAAAGCAGACGCAGTTCGTAAATTTGTAATACGGTTGTATGACGTTACACCACGTGAGAGACCGAGATTTTAACAGAACCATATGTCAAAATGCAATGTAGGTTGTCATTACATTCTGCTATAGACTGGTTGCCATCCAAGGCTATAGAACCCAATCTGTCCTGTTATTTAACTCATAACTGGAGAAAAGAGACGGATTAATACCTTTCCCAAGGGTATTTGTGCGTAAGTGAATGCAAGAAATTCAACTGAAATTCGAACTCGGATCTTCGATTTCTTGTTATTCACTGCACAACAAAGCACACCAACTAGGGTGCGTAGCACAGTAAAAACAAATTTTCATTTATCTTTGTGTAAAGATTAAAAGTTGTATTATTTAACATACAATATACTCTTATTATTAAAAAAAATACAATTTAATGCTTAAAATTAGAAAGAGTTATTTGATAAAAATGCATTTTTTTTAATCGTTTCACCCTGAGCAAGGCATTCCACTGCCACTACTCCGCAGGGGGTTAAGTTAGTGTGTTAGGAGGTGTCTCTTGACCTTACATTGAAACTCCTGGAGATTGTAGCTGTCGGGGAAGCAGGCATGTAGCAGGGAATTCCACAGGCGGGAAGCCCGAGAAAAGAAGCTGTTGGAGTTATAATTACGGTTACATCTTATCTGTTTCACTGTAAAATAGTGGGACTCAGTTGCTAATTTAGTATCTCGTGTAAATTCGTACCTAGGCGGCACCGCTGACCTAAGTTCATCGGAGCAGAAGCCATGAAAGTACTTAGAGAAGATGCACAGGGAAGCCACGTGACGCCGGTGAGAGAGTGGTTGCAGCCGGTCCACCTAGTCAGTATCAATCACGTTACGGATTCTCCGTTGTATTTTGTCAAGAAGCCCGAGGAGAGTAGCAGGGGCACCCACCCAGATGTGGCAGCAGTATTCAATACACGGGCGGATGGTAGATTTATATATGTGTAGGATAGATTCAGATGGGAAAAACTTCCGGGCCCTGCACAGAGAACCGACCTTCATAGCAGCGGATTTAGCAATGGATTCGATATAGTCATTCCATTTGAGGTACGCCGAGAGTGTGAGGCCAAGGAGGCGTAGTGTTTTACTCTCAGGGAGGCAAGCCTGTTCCATGCTAATGGGCGGGGCGGGGGGTAGGTGCAATTGTCTATGATGGTTACTGTTTGCATATTTTTCCAGGTTTTTATATATACAAGAATCCAGTTTCTTGTCCACCCTGCATGTTACCGAACTATCAACAAACCACAAGGCCAAACGCTTCGAATCTGAGTCCAGTAAGAAATATTTATCTATAATCAGTTGTATGTTGCAGGATCAAGAGTAAGAAATTCTGAGAATTTATCCTTCAATATTAAAAAAAAAATCTTTAAAAAAATTCTTTAATAGGAAGTTTCATAAAATTAAAGATAATATTAAATCAGGAAGAAAGCATTTATACGAACACAAGATAAAAGGAACAAAAATTTAATCGCACTACTTTGTCAGTTGTATCAAATGAAAATTATATATATATATATATATATATAAAGAGAGAGAGAGAGAGAGAGAGAAGAAGGAAGACACAAACAGATAATACAGGAAATAAAATGGGAGAAACAGAGAAAAGAATGAGAGAGGAACAGAGAGAGAGAGAGAGAGAGATGGAGAGTGAGATAGAGATGGAGAGTGAGAGAGGAAGACACAAACAAATTAAAGAGGGAACAAAATGGAAGAAACAGAAAAAAGAATGAGAGAGGAACAGATAAAGAGAGAGAGAGAGTTTGAGATAGAGAGTGAGAGAGTGAGAGAGAGAGAGAGAGAGAAAGAGAGAGATGGAGAGTCAGAGAGGAAGACACAAACAAATCAAAGAGGGAACAAAATGGAAGAAACAAAAAAGAATGAGAGAGTAACAGACAGACAGATATACAAACAGACAGACAGACAGAGGGAGAGAAGAAGACACAAACACATTAGACATGAAACAAAAGGATAGAAACAGAGAAAAAAATGGGAAAGTGACGGAGAGAGAGAGAGAGAGAGAGAGAGAGAAGGAGAAGGAGAAGAAGGATATAGGAAGACACAAACAAATGAGAGAGGGAACAAAATAGGAGAAACAGAAAAAAAGAATGAGAGAGGAACAGAGAGAGAGAGAGAGAGAGAGAGAGAGAGAGAGAGAGAGAGAGAGAGAGAGAAATACAAAGAAGAGAGAGAAAACAGAGAAAAGAATGAGAGCGGAACAGTGAGATAGAGAGAGTGAGAGAGGAAAATACAAAGAAATGAGAGAGTGATAGGAAAAATGAGAGAAACCGCGCAAAGAATGAGAAAAAGAGACATACAGAATGGGAGAGAAAGAGCTTGGAAGGATGAAAGAGAAAAAGTCATCATGAATGATATAGGAATAGATAGAGAGGGAAGAATTAGAAAAAGCAGGGAAAAGAGTGAGAGAGAAAGAGCCATGATACAAAAAATAAAAAATATAGAGAACAAAGGAGAGAGAAACAAAGAAAGAGAGGAACAAAGAGAGGAAAAGAAAGAAAGAGGAAGAGACAGAAAGAATGAGAGAGAAAAAGGCGAAACCAGAAGACAATAGAGATC
>JBBBDQ010000619.1:352500-497500 GCA_037127315.1 Ascarosepion bandense | reverse complement strand
TCATAAAAATTTACAGAAATTTAAATACCGTCCTAAGATTTAACAAATGTCATTTGCAAAAAAAAAAAAAATGTTAAATTACTCAGGGACCAAATCGTGTTAAGTAATTTAAATCTTTATTGGAGTCGTTAATCTATATATATAAAAGGCAATCTGTGAGTCTGTGTGTGATTGTAAGCTAAGCACGCCTACATTTTTTTAAGATACGCCGTTCAAACTTTCTAGGGACACATATCTACAGTGAAGCCAGGTCAACACATACTTTTTGAGTTTAAGTTCAGTAATTTTCCCTTTCGCACTTTTTGGCCAATGGACACGATTGGTTACATTTGCTCCGTAAAACATCTAAGATCTAAGTTGGTTGCTGAATTACGTCACAGAAATCAAATCACACGTGTCAAACGCCACTAAAATATTTTTTTATGAAAAAAAAAATGAGCCTTTATATTTAATTTTTATTACGACGTTTCAAAAATTCATTTGGTTAACAAAAAATGTGAATATTTTCCCCGTAATTTTGAAACAAAAGAAATATTAAAAAAAGGGTTGTTTTTTTTCAAACAAAATATGTAAAAACAAGTGTCTGTAATTCGTGTATGTAACTGTTTCGTCCAAAATTAAATGTCTACATTTTTAAATATTCTTCCAAAATTTCTGAACAGAGAGCATAATAGTTTTTATATTTCTAATATCAGTCAAACAAAATAAATCATTTTTATTTTTATGTTAAATTCATTTAGTCAACAAAACATGTCAATATTTTCCCCCGTAATTTTGAAACAAAAACAAATGCAATGTTGTTTACAATGTCACACAAAACATCAAATCACGTTTACGCAAAATAAAAGAAAATAGATTTTTTTCTACTATTACTAAAATGTTCTGAGTTGCACGGGCAAAGCCGGGCTATGATGCTAGTACTTATAGACAAAGACATAAGAAACGATATTCAGAAGTTTCAAGGTTGCAGTTCTTACAATAGTGCAAAAAATCGATAATATATATATAAAAGGCAAGATGTTTGTGTGTTTGTCTGTTCCTCTGCCTGCATATCTGTATTTTTTCAGCCCTTTTATTTTAGTTTTTGCTTCGAATTTGGCTCTAAGTAGGTATAATTGTAGTTCTTAGTCTCAGCCATGATGCCATTTACTCAGAGAACTTATTTAGCCTTCAAAATTCAGTTTACGACGAAAAAAACTTATTTGATATCGATACCAGAAAATCAAAATTTGACTTACATCCATTCATTTTTCTTTCAGTCTACGGTTTCGCTTTAACTGGAAACAAGTATTGCTTTTTAGTCTTTCGTGCCAACGTCCAAATTGTCTAAGCTCCAGGACCATGGATTAGTTTTAAAGCTTTCATTACACCCGAGCAACGCCTGGCTATACCTCTAGTATATATAATGTATGACTCAAAAATTCTTTTAAATAAGATATATATACAGAGTGTCCCAACAGTTGCCCACCATACATTAATTTTCATTTTGTCTATGTTTCATATTTCATCTGATATGTGTGAGAAACTAACAGTACAAGAAAGAGTTAAATTTTTTTTGTTTGGAAGAGACGGGGCAACATTCAACCACAATCATCATGATCGAGACAAACCACTGAGCCATACTACTGGTCTGCCGTTTGATCAAATGCTTCCAAGAAACTGGATCAGTTGCTGACCGAGAGAGATGTGGTTGACGAAAGAGTGCAACTGATGAAGAAGCATCCAGCATGGTTCTGGCGAATGTTGCTAGAAGTCCCGTGAAATTAGTAAGAAAAATAAGCCAGGGGCAAACGATTAGCAAGTCATCAGTTCATTGTATTCTAAAAACACAGAAAGAGAATGGATGCATGATATGAACTATTTGAGCCTCTGTTATGATCGTTATCAATAAAATTGATATTCAAATAAATGTATTTTTATAAAAGTCTGGATGGTGCGCGACTTCAGGGAAACCCTGCACATACGCACACACACACGCACACATACGCATACATACACACACATATGTATATATGTCAGCATGTGCAGTGTGGGTATAGAAGAATCCAAAGGAGTATCCTGTACATACAGTGGTAGGATAACTCTCTAAGAGAGCTCTAAATATATATGTATATAAATACATATAGAGCAAATATAAGAAAAGTTAAGGCAGACACCTTATTGCATGGTAAATCTGAAATGTAGGTCTATTTCAGGCGAACCATCATCAGCTTCCGTCTTTGTTTTACAAAGGATTTTACACGAATGTCAAATCATTTCCGATTTGCCATGAAATAACGTGCCTGCCTTAAATTTTCTCATATATATATATATATATATATATATATATATATATATATATATATATATATATATATATATATATATATATATATATATATACGGTACTGGGCGATAGTATTAGAACAATAACTATTTTATCTTTTATGAGGCATATTGACAAAAATAAACAATTTAATTAAGGTAATTGTATTTGATTTGCTCAACAAATTACAAAATAAATTTAATATTTAGTATAATAGCCTTTTGCTTTGATCACAGCCTTCATTCTGTCAGGCATTGCCATCACATGCTTCTTCAATGTGTCTGATGCTATCTCCTGCCAAGCAGCTTGTATTTGTTCCCAAAGAGTGTCTTGCGAATTAGATTTATCAATTCGAGAGGGGGGGGAATAAGAAAAAAGTCAGTCATATCTATGGATAATAAAATTGTGTGGTGTTGCAAAATAACTTGTTTAATAGAAAATAGGAAAAATTAAATATAGCTTCTTTTTAATACATTTCTTTTACACCTAGTTTTAAATAATCAATATTTAATAACAATTTACTTGGCTTTTCACCCTGTATTTCAATTTCAGTGAGGTTTTGAGGAAAATCACCCCTGTCCTAATACTTTTGCACACTACCGGTAGTGTGGAAAAGTGTTAGGACAGGGGTGATTTTAAACTTTATTTTGATGCCTCATGAAAGATAAAATATTTCTTGTCCTGATACTTTTTCTCGTACTGCGTATATATATATATATATATATATATATATATATATATAGACAGAAAATTTAAGAAAGAGCCAACAACCTACCACGGTTTCGCCCAACGGCTCGTCAAGGAAATTGGCAAAAAGTGGTAGTTGTTGGCTCTTGCTTAGATTTTCTGTCTTTTTTTGCTCTACTTTCGTATTGATCGCTTTTACTTCCCCTTTCTTTTCCCTCCGAGTTCATTCTCGGTGGGTAGTATAAGACGATTTAAATTATAGCTTAATTCATACTAGTTTCGGCAGAGTTAGTTACGTTACTATTGCTATTGTTGTTGCTATAGTTAATATTATATATATATATATATATATATATATATATATATATATATATATATATATATAATATTAACTATAGCAACAATTGAGCACTCTGGCAGAGTGGTAGACTTTGTAATCAGTAGCTACTCAGGCATTTACGCACCGCTCGTTCGAAAATGAATTGGAGCACGCTAGCTATTGGGCGTGTTTATACACGCTAAAAAGCCAGCTTTCTTCGACTGGACGCTCGTAGCCTAGAGGTAGAATCGCCGGCTGACGCCAATGCGGTCGGGTTTCTAATCCTGGGTTAAGATACGACAGGAGTCTAAGCCGTACTGACGAGCTGTAATACAGCGAAACAGATCTGTCTGCGGATGACTATAGTGTGTATGTATATATATATATATATATATATACGCTGTTGAGTTATGATAATGCGTGCTGCCAAAAAGTTTATTTTTTTTTATAAGGAAGGGCATCATTATATATATATATATATATATATATATATTTTCTAGACATATTCTATTAAATATAAGAGACAATGAATGTCTATTATGTTTAATCATGAGCCGTTCTAAACGTCGTATTTTTGCTTTAATTTCAGTTGAAAATAAAGACAAAAATTCTCCAACATTTGGATAATTATTTATTGGGTTTTCTTCTAAGCTTTCGGCTCACATGAGCCATCTTCAGAGAGGTAGTTTAAACTGAAATATTATAAAATCCACCATCACCGACGATTTTATTTTGTGTTGACATAAAACTCCGCTTGGCAACGGCAATAGTTACCAAAAATAATAAACGCAGTTCTTAAGTTTGCGATGTATTAAAAGGAAGGACAATACATTTAAGTTAATTTTTCATGTGTCATTATCATTTTCTTCTTTTCGGGACGGAAATTTTTTAGAAATTGTCCAATTTTTTTTTATTTATCTAGGCTCATACATAAAAAAATCTAAACATCCAGTTATAAGGAAAACTCTTACCGCTTCAGGTGACCTATATTGTTGAAACCTAGGTCGCAAGCGAATAGTCAATAGTCACTCTGTTGACCATGTCAGTCATAGTTTATGGATATAGAGTACAGTGCAGCACGTAATCTGTTCAATGAAACAACATCAATGATTAACACTCCCGAATCAGACACACTCCTGAACCGAATAAGATCGGCAATACTCGGAAAAATATGGCCGCCTTTTTACACATCGCATTGAATAATTTGAGCTTCCTGATTGGTTAAGCTTTCTATTGGTGAACTATAAAATGGATCAGCCCATGGCTGTTTACACAGTATACACGTACACAAACATTTAATGTTTTAAATATATTATATCATTTTATATAAATTAATTTTTATGTCATGGGTTATTTCTTCCCCTTTTTCGGTGTCCTTTGTAAATATGTGGTGTTTAAAGGATTGGGTGGTGACGGCTGGGTTTTTTTGGTGAATGTGTAAATTGTAATGTGTGATTGGGTCGTGATAGTGTTTAGCTCGGTATAGGATAGATTGCAGAAGATCATCCCAAGTTTTTGTTTCCACCCCCAATTCGGCCTCGTGCCACAATTTCTGTATAAATTTAGAAATAAATATTGTATACACGTACACAAACATTAAATGTTTTAAATATATTATATCATTTTATATAAATTAATTTTTATGTCATGGGTTATTTTTCCCCTTGTTAGGTGTCCCTTGTAAATATGTGGTGTTTGAAGGATTGGGAGGTGACGGATGAGTTCTTTTAGTGAATGTGGAAATTGTAATGTGTGATTGGGTCGTGATAGTGTTTAGCTAGGTATAGGATAGATTACAGAAGACCATCCCAAGTTTTTGCACCCCTAATTCGGCCTCGTGCCACAATTTCTGTAAAATAATCAGAAATAAATATTGTATTTTTTTTTAATCATTTCACCCCGAGCAAGGCAGAAACGCCACTGATGTGCAGGGGGTTACATAAATGTAAAAAGATTAATTAGAAAAGAGTGAGGAGTACAAGCTAGTTAGAAAGGAACAACAGAAAGCTGAGAAAGCAGGTGCGATGACAGATACATAGGTGGAGAGAAAGGGAAGGTTATACAGGGGATGGGAGAGAGCTAGAGGCCAGTGGTTAATAGATGAGTATTGACTTTGCATTTAAATTTCTGGAGGTTGTAGCCGTCAGGAAAGCAAGAATACGAGAGTGAGTTCCACAGGCGGGAAGTGCGAGAGAAGAAGCTGCAGGAGTAGAATTGTCGTCTGCATTTGGCTAACCTGACTGTGACTAGTCCAACACAATCATCTTTTGTTAAATACCACCGACACACTACAACTTCTTTGACTAGACGACTTACATGTCACTTATCAAACCAAAATACCATAAGAAAAATAATTAACCCATAATTTGAAAATTAAAGAAAATTCCGGTCGAAAATATAAAATGCTATATAAATCACAAAATTAAAAATATCTCTCTATTAGAGAAGCAGAACATAGCAAACAATTCTCTCCTACCATCAAATTTATCTTATTTAATATTGGAAGCGGTGTATTGAAAGTTTTTCAAAAATAGAAATATGTTCACGGGATTTCCTGTCGCGCATGGTATTACAGATTTTGAATGACAGCTCCTTTTAAAAAATAAAAAGGAACAACACAATATATATCACGATGTTCATGTCAAAACATGAGGACAAAATAATAACAGTGGCGACATGACACCCTTGAAAATTGCCGGTGAAGAGGCAAAAATATCTGGGAAGCATAATTATTGGAAAACTTTTCCATTCCTTATCATCAGAAAAACGAACAAATGTGAGAAGGCTGTAAAAATTCATAAAAAAAATAAACATCCTCCTTGTCGGTTGTAGTCAATGAAAGATGCTTGCAGGAAAGATTACTTCCCAAGTATATATATATATATATATATATATATATATAATGGATTATTTTGAACATTATTTTTACCGATAGTCGTATTTAAGTAGATATTCTGTTTTTAATTAAACAGTATTTTATATTATTTCACGATAAATTTTTATGACGAAAATGTGTGCTATCCAGCAGGATTCGAACCTGCGACCCCTATTTACATAGGGGCAGCTACCATTTGATCTGGTACTGTCTTAACCACTCGACCATGAATAGCCACTTGACCAGACGAGGTTTTTATCATGCTTATATAAGACAATTTTCGATCTATCGTAAACAAACCATATCTGCTCTGTAATGTATCGTAATGTCAAAAAATGTAAACATGTTACGGAAATTAACGAAATTTAACGAAACTTGGTTATAAGCAACCGACAATTTGTAATGAATTATTTTGAACATTATTTTTACCCATACTCGTATTTAAGTAGATATTCTGTTTTTAATTAAACAGTATTTTATATTTATATCTACCGGCCTGATTATTTACGATAAATTTTTATGACGAAAATGTGTGCTATCCAGCAGGATTCGAATATATATATATATATATATATATATATATATATATATATATATATATATATATACGAGTTATTTCTGTTATAACTAAATAACTCTTTTCAAAATGAAAAATATTCAAAGGCTTTAAAACAGTGATTCCCAAACTTTTTTCTGTCATTTCCTTCTAAACCCAGTTCAACCATCCAGATTTCCCTCTTCATGTGCATGAGAGAAAGAGTAGTTAAAACACACTGACACTATTTAGTAATTTATTTTTCAAATATACAAATAAACTGATAAACTTATAGTTTCAGAGTAAAGTGGATAGAGAGCAGTTAGTAACAACTAAGTATAGCCATAGAGAGCAATTAGTAACAACTAAATATAGCCATAGAGAGCAGTTAGTAACAAGTAAGCATAGCCATAGTGAGCGGTTAGTAACAAATAAAAGGACTTTTGTTTACTCTTCTACTTCAGAATTAAATTAGGGAGAAGGGTGATGCTGCTTCTTGTGCACCAGTGTATCAATTTCAGGCTTAGTTTTGGCAAGCGCGCAACATATATCACATTCCACCTCGAGTCGGTTTCTCTCTCTCTCTCTCTCTCTCTCTCTCTCTCTCTCTTTCTTTCAGACATGAGAAAATCCGTCTGAGATTTTTTTATTTAGTAGGTAGTGAAATTATTTCCCAAATGGTATCTTCTAATTCCCCCCCCCCCCCACCATAGTGAAATTTCCCCCAGTTTGGGAATCACTGCTCTAGGTTTTCAGTTTATGTCTTCTTTTTATCATTTCACCCCAAGCAAGGCAGTTTTACTGTCACTGGTGCGCAGGGAGTCACATAGGCGGAAAATGATAAGAAAGAGAGACAGGTTATAGGGGGTGTCAGGAAGAGGGTAAGAGAAATGTGAGAATACTGGTGTAATGAGAGTGGAGTGGACGGAGAATAGAGCATGCGAGAAAGGATGTGAGTCAGTGAGATAGGAGATGACTATTGACCTTACATTTAAATTCTTGGAGATTGTAGCTGTCGGGGAAACAAGTATACGGAAGGGTATTCCTCAGGCGAGAAGTGCAAGAAAAGAAGCTGACAGAGTAAAAGTTGCGGTTACGTTTTATTGGTTTCACTGCAAAAGAGTGCGAGCGAGTAAATTAATGCATAGGGGACACCAGTGTGCTTCTGAATTAAATTAGGGAGACGGGTGATGCTACTTCTTGTGCACCAGTGTATCAATACCAGGGTTAGTTTTGGCAAACGCGCGACGTATATCACATTCCACCTACAGTCGGTTGATCTCTCTCCCTCTCTCTCGCTCAGGGGAAATTTTCCCCAGTCTGGAAATCACTGCTCTAAAATATGTAAAATCACAGTAATTGTTGATTTTATATTTTTGTTATATATATATATATATATATAACAAAATTTCGATATTGAAATCCGTTGAATAGATATATCTACGGGAATTTCCCGTTTCCTCAGCGACGACAAAACGCAATATTTATTCAAATTAAAATTACAAATGATTTTATACCTGTAGAAGTGTAAATTTGTTTTTATCCACAGGAAAATAAAATGAGGTGGGATTAATAATTTTTGTGTTTAAAGAAATAAACAGGGAAGCAGACAGATACCTATGTCTCATATTAGAAGAACTCCCACCTCCCTTTTCTGAGTTGAAAATTTAGAAGTTGAAATTTAGTCATGTCAAAGGGAATAGAAGTGGTAGGAGGAACGAAAGGAAAAAGGAAAAAAGAAAAAAGAAAAAAGAAAAAGGAAAAAGTGTCATTTGGTAGGATATGTGAATAGAGGTCGGTGGTTCGAATCCTGTCAAAAGACACATATTTTCGTAACAAAAATTCATCGTAAATACTCAGATCGGTAGAAATAAATATATATACTGTTTGATTATAAAACAGAATATCTACTTAAATACGAGTATCGATCAAAAGTTATGGTCAAACAAATCATTTCACATTTGGATATATATATCCAAATGTGAAATGATTTGTTTGAACATAACTTTTGATATATATATATATATATATATATAGGAAAAACTACTGAGATGTTGTAAGTTTAAAAATGTATTTTTTTGGCAATATTTATTTATTTCTATTATATATATATATATATATATATATATATATATATATATATATATATATATATGTTTGATATTTCAGACCGGCCTCGGCCTTTCATCAGAAACAAATCAAACTAGGAAAATTTAAACTTCTTATGCTACATATGTGTATGTGTGTGTGTATGTGTGTGTGTATGTGTGTATGTGTGTGTGTGTGTGTGTGTGTGTGTGTGTGTGTGTGTGTGTGTGTGTGTGTGTTAAGTACTAATGCCGTACATGCTGTGAAAGCCAGGTAGGAATTTTTCAGTAATATTTTCTTTGCCAATGTCGGCTGCAGACACTAGGGTTCCCACTGAGGGTTGAGGCCAAGTAAAGAGTCAATAATTTCAACTTCCTTATGCATCCACTTAACGACACTAATAAAATGATCATCTTCGTTAACATTCATTTGTGCATCCTGCAGTGTTGGATAATTTAATATCCAAAAGGGCCGGATGTTGATGTCTGGCATCATTTTAAAGCAAATATATTGCCACGGAGCGTTCACCTGAATACACCAGCATACACCGAACGAACCCGGTTTTCCTATAATTACAGAATCATTTTTTTCTCACTGGAAATCTTGAGAACACATTTACGACATAAAATTGTAAAATTAAATCAAACTATCAAGAAAGAAATTAAAAACATTCTAGGTATTTTTGCCGTATTGAGCAATGGAGTCATTTAATATTTAAATCTCTTCAAAGTTGAAGGAGCGCGTTAAGCAACAAAAATATCGTTCTACAGAACATAATAACAGAAAATGGTCCGAACATAAAATACTATGCAAAAGTATTAGAACAAGAAATATTTTATCTTTTATGAGGCATCAAAATAAAGTTTAAAATCACCCTGTTCTACCGGTAGTGTTCAAAAGTATTAGGACAGGGGTGATTTTCCTAAAATCCTCACTGAAATTCAAATACATGGTGAAAAACCAAGTAAATTGCTGCTAAATATTGATTATTTAAAACTAGGCGTAAAAGAAATGTATTAAAAAGAAGTTATATTTAACTTTTCCTATTTTCTATTAAATAAGTTATTGTGAAACTACACATTATTCTATATTCATTGGATATGACTGACTTTTTCTTATTCCCCACTCTCGAATTGATAAATATAATGTTACTTCGCAAGACACACATTTGGGAACAAATACAAGCTGCTTGGCAGGAGATACCATTAGATACATTGAAGAAGCTTGTGATGTCAATGCCTGACAGAATAAGGTCTGTGATATAAGCAAAAGGCTATTATATTAAATATTAAATTTATTTTGTAACAAGTATTTTTTCTTGTTAAAACATTTGTTGATTAAATCAAATAAAATTATTTTAATCAAATTGTGTCAATATGCCCCATTATATATATATATATATATATATATATATATATATGATGTGATTGGTAAATTGTCGCAATTATTTTATTATTTCAAAGTAAAAGGCTATTATACTAAATATCAAATTTATTTTGTAACACGTATTTTTTCTTGTTAAAGTATTTGTTGAGTAAATCAAATAAAATGACTTTAATTAAATTATTTATTTTCTGTCAATATGCCTCATAAAAGATAAAAACAGTTCTTGTCATAATACTTTTGCACAGCACTGCATACTCAACGTTTTAGAGAGGAAGGAAACGAAAAGAAAAATGATATTTAACACCAGTAAAAGACAGCTGTAGTTTCTGAAACATGTAATGAGGAAGGAAAATTTACAGAATCTGATACTCAAGGGTCACATAGCAGGAAAGAAAGACAGGAGGAAGCAATACGTAACATACTTGATGTGCATGAGCATATGGATTGCAGTGCAGGGATTGAGTGGGGTAACAGGGAAGGCATGTTAAGAACTACTAGGTATAAGATGTGGAAGGCCATTATCGCCCATGTTCTGCAAAGACACGGCACATGAAAGAAGATTATATTTCGATTAGCGTAACTGTTTATTGTTGGGACCTACCAACACGTGGACCCGTCCACACCTTTATAAAATGGCTACCAACTCCGAGTGAGAGTCACTGAGTAGTAGACTTGCCTCTGCTACTATTGACACTGTCAGCTCTCTGCCTTCGGGTACCACGACTCCGTAAAAATAGACAGACATTTTTTGGCTCGGCTATGTGGCCGGGAATACCCACTATAAAATGACCATGTGTCAAATCTAGCCTTGCGTGGGAAGGCTGGTAAATACCGTCACTGAGTAGTAGATTGCCTCTGCTACTATAGACACTGTCAGCACTCTGCCTTCGGGTAGAGGGCGCTCTCTGCTTGGAAGCAGAGTGCACAAACACAGTCGTGGTTCCGCCGAAGGGTAGAACCACGACTCGGTAAAAATAGACAGACATTTTTTGGCTCGGCTATATGGCCGGGAATACCCATTATAAAATGACCTTGTGTCACATCTAACCTTGCGTGGGAAGGTTGGTAAATACTGTCAAAGGAACTGACAAATTTTTACAAAATGCATACTTTCGCTCCCTACCATCCAAGATCTAACGGCTTGGTAGAACAATATAGAGACGTTTTTAAAGGGCAATGAGAAGGGCGGATTCTACAATTACCGACATTCTTTCTCTGATGCTTTTTGAAACATCAAACTGCCCTATCACAACATTATTCGAAACATCATTGGCTATGCACAATCTTCCACGACTTCCATTGCTCCAAGCGTTTTCGGCCACTTCGTTTGCCATTTTAAAAGGTGCTTTTTTATATTTTGACAGTTTGGGAAGTATCATTTGTGTGGTTTTGAATAATATTAGAAGCGCTTATTCCGAATCTTCGTATGTCGTGCAATACTGGATTTCGAGTTAGCGATGTTCTTTTTTTAAAAAAACTTATTTCAGCACGCCGTTCCAATTCTTAAACTAGTTGTGGTCGAATGTCTGTGAAAGATTTTTTATATGTAAGGCCTCTCTTCTTGCCATATATTTTTGGTAATTTAAATTAAATAGGATTTTGTTTTTGACAAAAATTTTATTTAGGGTTCTTGCAGTTTCTTGGTAGTTTTTTATTGCATACTACGCTGTTATGTAAACTCGCTTCCATATTCTTGCTTTCCTGACGACTACAACCTCCAGGAATTTAAATGCAATGTCAATACCCATCTCTTAACCACTTGACTCTAGTTCTTTCGACACCACCCCGTATATCTTTTCCTTTCTCTCTACCATTGCAACTGTCATCACATCCATCTCTTGCTCCCTTCTCTAACACCCCCTGTAACTGGTTCGTCTTTCTCTTTACTCTCCTCCTATCTAATCTTTTTCTCTTATGTAGCCCCCCTGCGCATCAGTGGCGGTACCGCCTTGCTTGGGTTGAAATGATTTAAAAAAAGTGAAACGTCTACTAAAAGAGATGCTAGTATATTCGATATAAGTAACTGATTCATGACAAAAATAGTCTTGTACTAAGCAGAGAAAATGATAGTCGTTATCGCTATGTGTGAGAGGGAAAATATTTTTTCCAAGATATTTAAATTAAAAATGCTCTGGAAATGTATCCGTTTAATATTCTATAAAGTTTTCCTGTTTACATATCATTAAAAAAAATCATACTATTCCATGCAAATACCTGCCCTCTGATGTATTAAAATTGTCGAGAAATTTTCAATCTGTTCCCTTCTAGAGAGAAAAATCAATAATGTGTTTAAAGAAATATTTCATAATTATCTCCACCTGTCCAATTGTTAACACTTGAATGTTTGTAAACACTCATTTCATTGGTTTGAAAATCACTTTATTAAATAAAAAGGCATATTTTGACCTCATCGGCGCCAGATGGAAAATAATTTTTCAATAAAAAATAAAAGTGTTTGAAAAAAAATAATTAAATATTGAACCGAATGCCTGGTGGTACTTAGCATCACCTGGATACTGTTTGCCTCATGCCCTTATCTTTTTAGAATTAAGGCTCATTAAACCGTATTTAATTATTAAAGAATTAAAAATTAAAATAAAATAAAATAAAACGGTATTTAGAAACAGAGTGAGACTTTGGTCGTGGCTTAATAAAATCAAGGAATTAAATTTGCGAGGGTGGGTTTGAAAATACTTTTTAATACCATTTTAATTTTTATTTATTTATTTTTCGTTTCTTTTAAAAACCAGAAAACGTTTAATAAAAATGGAAGTCAAACGTCATCACGTAAAACAGTTGTGAGGATTTTGATGAGAATGAGAAGAAAAAGGAAAAATAAAGAAAAAAATAGGGGTTGGGATTAGGAGAAAAAAGTGGAAAAAGGAGAAGATGGAAGATAATAGCATTTTTATTAATAAACTAGCAGTTTAGCCCGGTTTCACTCGGGCAGTTTAAAGAATAATCAGTCAGTTAAGTGCCATGCGCGATACACGCTTTGGGCGATCATGTCTCGAAAGAGACATGACTGACTGGGCAGAAGATTATCCCGCAGTAGGTTGCCATTGCTTTCTGCGGTAGACTGGTTGCCGACCAAGGCTATAGAACCCAATCTGTCCTGTTATTTGACTCATAGCTAGAGTGGAAAGAAATGTATTATATTATTATGTAGTAATTAGTGGGGGATCGGTTTCCTATTGTTATGAAGTAATAAACTGATCCCCCACTTTCTGACCAGTAGAAGCCTTAATCATTATTCCAACTATTTTATTCAGTCAGTCAGTTAAGTGCCATACGTGATACACGCTTGGGCGATCATGTCTCGAAAGAGACATGACTGACTGGGCAGAAGATTATCCCGCAATAGGTTGCCATTGCTTTCTGCGGTAGACTGGTTGCCGACCAAGGCTATAGAACCCAATCTGTCCTATTATTTAACCCATAACTGGAGGGAAGAGACGGATTAATACCTTTCCCAAGGGTATTTGCGTGGAAGTGAATGCAAGGAATTCAACTGGAATTCGAACTCGGTTCCCCGATTTCTCGTTCCGAGCCGATATCCACTGCGCCACAACGCACAAAGAATAATATGCATAAAAAACATATGATGAATTTACATAGCAAATACTTGCACAACGTTCACTCTCGTCACTTTTATAGATCCAGATCAGGAATAATATATTCCATAGTAAAATGACCAACAATACATTTTATAGTAGAATTATCCAGGTTTCACTCGGGTTGTATAAAGAAAAATAAGAATAAAAAACGTATAATGAACACAACGTCTACCTACGTCACTTTTATAGATATAGATAACAATTGAAAAGGACCTCCAATCTGTAGTGGACTGGGTCAGGAAATGTCTCGTAAATTTCAATGCTTCCAAAACGAAAATGCTATCAATTAACCACCATAGACAATCGCATCTACCTCCCATTAGCATGGAACAGACTTGCCTCCCAGAGAGTAAAACACTACGCCTCCTTGGCCTTACACTCTCGGCGGACCTCAAATGGAATGACTATATCGAATCCATTGCTAAATCCGCTGCTATGAAAGTCGGTTCTCTGTGCAGGGCCCGGAAGTTTTTTCCGTCTAAATCTATCCTGCACATATATAAATCTACCATCCCGTGTATTGAATACTGCTGCCACATCTGATCGGGTGCCCCTGCTAATCTCCTCGAGCTTCTTGACAAAATAAAACGGAGAATCTGTAACGTGATCGATACTGACTTGGCAGACCGGCTGCAGTCACTCTCTCACCGGTGTGACGTGGCTTTCCTGTGCCTCTTCTATAAATACTTTCACGGCTTCTGCTCCGATGAACTTAGATCATTGGTGCCGCCTAGATACGAATTTACACGAGATACTAGATTAGCAACTAGGTCCCACCCTTTTACAGTGAAACACATAAGATGTAACCGTAATTTCTACTACAACAGCTTCTTTTCTCGCACTTCCCGCCTGTGGAATTCCCTTCCACATACCTGCATCCCTGACAGGTACAATCTCCAGGAGTATAAATGTAAGATCAACAGACATCTCCTATCAGACTAACTTGCATCTATTCTCTCAAACACTCTCACCATCTACCCAACCCTTATTCTCGGTATCCTTATTTGTCTATCACCCTCCTTCTGACATATCTTATATCTAACCATCCTTTCTCATCACTTTCCCCCTATGTAACCCCCTGCGCAATAGTGGCAGTGGAATGACTTGCTAGGGGTGAAACGATTAAAAAAAATTAATGTAGAATATCTCTATTTGATTAGGGTGGGAGAGGGAGGGGCAACATATATTATAAAGTGGGGTGATCGATTCTATATTATAATCAATACATAAATTGATCCCTGACTTTGTTGGGTGATAATATATATATTTTTCTACCCCTAATGTTGGCTTTCTGAAAAATTTCAAGGTGCCGTTAGCATTCTAAAATTTTGATCTACATCCGAGCGCAACTCCCGTCGAGCTAGACCGCAAAATGCAGACGCTAAGTCGAATCTAGCAAACAAACAATTACTTACACAATGTCGACCCTAGTCACTTTTATATATATATATATATATATCGACAGACAGATCTGTTTCGCTGTATCACAGCTCATCAGTACGGTAAGACAGCCGATTGCATTGGATTCAGGATTGAAACCCAACCGAACTGGCGTCAATCGGTGATTCTACGTCTGTGCTACGAGCGCTCGATAGAAGGAGCTAGACTGCAAAATGCAGATGCTAGGTCAAATCTATCAAACAAACACTTACACAACGTCCACCCTCGTCACTTTTAAAAGTTAAAAGTAATGGAGAGCTATGATCGCCGATGCCGTCAAGAGAAATGCCAATACAAAAAAAGACGGACATTTTCCAAGTAGAAACTATTAAATTAAGTAGTAAATATTTTTCATATGTACAAATTTCCGTTCCTTTCTGCTTGTGTTTTTCGTCTTCTTGGGTGACACTTAAACGGGACCTTCTGAAAAATGTCTGCAATAACGAAAAAAAAATTCTAAATGAAATATTCATTGAACATAAAATCACGGAAAAAAAAAGAAAAGCAAAAAGAGGAACGCCGTGTCTCCTTTCAAATTCAATTTCATCGAACAAAAACAGATAAAAATGTTTCTTATATCCAAAACTTGGCAGACCGCCTGCAGTATCTCTCCCACCGGCGCGACGTGGCTTCCCTGTGTTTCTTCTATAAATACTTTCACGGCTTCTACTCCGATGAACTTAGATCACTGGTGCCCCCTAAATACGAATTTGCACGAGATACTAGATTGGTAACTAGATCCCACCCTTTTACAGTGAAACCGATAAAATGCAACCGCAACTTCTACTCCAATAGTTTCTTTCCTCGCACTTACCGACTGTGGAATTCCCTTCCACACGATTGCTTCCCCGACGGCTACAATCTCCAGGAGTTTAAATGTAAGGTCAATAGACACCTCCTAACACACTAACCTGCTTCCATTCTATCAAACACTCTTCCCATCTGCCCAACCCTCATCCTCGGTATCCTTACTCATCTGTCACCTTCCTCCTGACATTCCCTATGTCTAACCACTCCTTCTCTTTACCTTCCCCTATGTAGCCCCATGCGCAATAGTGGCAGTGGAATGCCTTGCTTGGGGTGAAATGATTAAAAAAAAAATCTCATGACCAAATATAAATTACCAGCTCTTTCTTTTTATTTTTCCTTTCTCTCTGATACTTATATATATATATATATATATATATATATATATATATATATATATATATATTAGAAGTATAGCCTGGCGTGGCTCGGGTGTAACGAAATCTTTAAAACTAATTCATGGCCCTGGAGCTCAGACACTTTGGACGTTGGCACGAAAGACTAAAAAGCAATAGTTGTTTCCAGTTAAAGCAAAACTGTAGACTGAAAGAAAAATGAATGAATGTAAGTTAAATTTTGATTTCCTGGTATCGATATCAAATAAGTTTTTTTCGTGGTAAACTGAATTTTGAAGGCTAAATAAGTCCTCTGAATAAATGGTATCATGGCTGAGACTAAGAACTACAATTATACCTACTTAGAGCCAAACCCGAAACAAAAACTAAAATAAAAAGGCTGAAAAAATACAGACATACAGGCAGATAAACCGACAGACACACAAACATCTTGCCATTTATATATATATATATATATATATATATATATATATATATATATATATTCGATTTTCTGCACTATTGTAAGAAATGCAACCTTGAAACTTCTGATTATTGTTTCTTATGTCTTTGTCTATGAGTGTATGAAATTTGATTTAAATCGGGCAACTCTTTCTATAACCCGATTTTTTCGATTATCGATTTTCGATATTTATCGGGGGTACCTCGACACAAAACCAAGCTAAAAACAATCACAGACGCTTATAGCACAACTGTGTAAATTTTCAGGAAAATCGGTTCAGCCGTTTCGAAATCTATAGGTAACGGACACACACACAGAGACAAAGTCCCATCTATAAATAAGTTTAGATTTAGATTAGATTTAGATAAGATTATATATATATATATATATATATATATATATATATATATATAGTGTATCGATGCAGCAGATAATTTTCTAAACCTATACTGTTAAATATAAGAGACAATGAATGTCAAATAAGTTTAATCATGAGCCGTTCTAAACGTCGTATTTTGGCTTTAATTTCAGTTGAAAATAAAGACAAAATTTCTACATTTGGATAATTTTTTATTAAGTTGGTTCTAAGAGTGCAATTAAACAACATTTCTCATATATATATATATATATATATATATATATATATATATATATATTCTAAACATATACTGTTAAATATAAGAGATAATGAATGTCTATTATGTTTAATCATGAGCCGTTTTAAACATCGTATTTTGGCTTTAATTTCAGTTGAAAATAAAGACAAAAATTCTACAACATTTGAAAATTTTTTTATTAAGTTGGTTCTAAGAGTACAATTAAACAACATTTCTTATATATATATATATATATTCTAAACATATACTGTTAAATATAAGAGATAATAAATGTCTATTATGTTTAATCATGAGCCGTTCTAAACGTCGTATTTTGGCTTTAATTTCAGTTGAAAATAAAGACAAAAATTCTACAACATTTGGATAATTTTTTATTAAGTTGGTTCTAAGCGTACAATTAAACAACATTTCTTGTATATATATATATATATTCTAAACATATACTGTTAAATATAAGAGAGAATGAATGTCTATTATGTTTAATCATGAGCCGTTCTAAACGTCGAATTTTGGCTTTAATTTCAGTTGAAATTAAAGACAAAAATTCTCCAACATTGCAAATCTGCGAACTGCATTTGTTATTTTTGGTAACTGTTGCCATTGCTTAGCGGAGTTTTATGCCAACACAAGATAAAATCACCGCTGATTTGTCTTAACCTCCTTGTAACCTCTCTGCAAATGGCTCGATATATCTATCTATATATATATATATATATATCTATATATATATATATATATATATATATATATATATATATATATATATAGATAGATAGATAGATAGATAGATAGATAGATAGATTTTCTAAACAAATACTGTTAAATATAAGAGACAATGAATGTCTGTTATGTTTAATCATGAGACGTTCTAAATTTGGTTTTAATTTCTTTGAAGATGTCTCATGTGAGCCGAAACCTTAGAACCAACTTAATAAAAATTTATCCAAATGTTGGAGAATTTTTGTCTTTATTTTCACCTGAAATTAAAGCCAAAATACGATGTTTAGAATGGCTCATGATTAAACATAATAGACATCCGTTGTCTCTTATATTTAACAGTATATGTTTAGAATATAGTAGATAGATCTATCTATCGCCCGATTCACACTCCACCCACGTCTATTGAACAGGTTAAGAGGCTCATCCCTTGTTCTCTGCTTAGGATGTGGTTTCCGGCTTTATCTTTTCAATCTTTTCACTATTACGTAGCCCCCTGCAGATCAGTGGCGTTACCGCCTTGCTCGGGGAGATACGATTAAAATATATATATATATATATATGTGTGTGTGTGTGTGTGTGTGTGTGTGTGTGTGTGTGTATTTATATTATCCTGAAAAAATTTTAAAGAAATTTGACAGATGGAAATCGAAATCCATTTCCTGAAATTTGGATTTGGTTACGCGTTTCGCCTTTCTTGGATTTATCAGATCCAAGAGAGAATTTAAGGAGTGCGTGCGTACGTGCGTGCAGGCTTAAATAACGAATCATTACTGCCTTTTTCCTCGGCTGGCCTTTCTCATTATGAAAAATAAAACTGACTGACATTTAAGAAAGCAGTTAATATCTAATCTGCATCTTTTCTTCATGATTCTTAATTCGTGTCGTGAGTTTTTAATACATTTTTCCCAGCTTTACAGCTTCATGTCTTCGGACAGTCAAAATGTGATTTGTCAGACTTCGTCAGGGGAAAACAGGGACAAAAGACAATACAATTATACGAAAATCAAATTTGTTATGGCTTGAGTGTTCGCCTTTTCTTGCTCACTAGTGATTCCCCGGGGGTCACAATAAAAAAAAAATGAAGGCCTCCCCAGAACTTTGGTTGGCTTTTCGTTTACATCAATATATGATCTCCAGGTATATGCACTCCATTCCTTGTCTAATGCCTCTTCTGGATGTTATGAGTTATCTCCCTCTAACTCTGTAAGGTACTTGTTCACCACTGCTGTAGTCTGGTATTGAACTCACAACTCTTTGGGTCAAATCACTGGAACTAACCAACGACTATATCCCCTAGGCAAGGATTGGAGTTCACATAATCAAGTGATTGTAATAAAGGGTTCGGTTCAAAATTCCTAGCACCTGAAGAAATTACAACGGCCGAAACGTCTTACAAATGGCAACAAGATGAGAACAATAGTCCAAATGATGTAAATATTCTAAATACTACCTCATTTTAGAAATGTGCGTTGTGGTGCATTGGATATCGGCTCGGAATGAGAAATCGGGAAGCCGAGTTCAAATTCCATCTGAATTCATTGCATTCACTTACGCGCAAATACCCTTGGGAAAGGTATTAATCCGTCTCTTCCTTCCAGTTATGGGTTAAATAACAGGACAGATTGGGTTCTATAGCCTTGGTCGGCAACCAGTCTACCGCAGAAAGCAATGGTAACCTACTGAGGGATAATCTTCTGCCCAGTCAGTCATGTCGCTTTCGAGACATGATCGCACAAGCGTGTATCACGTATGGCACTTAACTGACTGACTGACTTTCATAACTAGTAGTAAAGTTTAGTGAACCGAAATGACTTTGAGTCGCTGTTGTCACTCTAATGAACTGAGCCGACGCCACCTCGATGAGTGTGACAGGAGGGATATATATATAAAAAAATTTAAAAATAATAAAACAGGAGCATATAGACAAAATCCCCAAAACCAGATCCTATTAATATTAATTTTATTAATATTGAAAATGATCCAGGTGGAGGGCTCGATGTTTGGGACTCCTTCTAGTATGTGAAATTTTGTAACATATCTGAAATAAAAAAAAAATTGTTTTTTACTGTTGCTGAAGCGAGAATAGTGTATCGAGCAGTAGATAATTTCCTAAACATATATATATATATATATATATATATATATATAATTTCTAAACATATCCTGTTAAATATAAGAGACAATGAATGTCTATTATGTTTAATCATGAGCCATTCTAAACATTGTATTTTGGCTTTAATTTCAGTTGAAAATAAAGAAAAAAATTATCCAACATTTGGATAATTTTTTATTAATTTGGTTCTCAGCTCATGTGAGCCGAAAGCTTAGAATTAAATTAATAAAAAAATTATCCAAATGTTGGAGAATTGTCTTTATTTTCAACTGAAATTAAAGCCAAAATACGACGTTTAGAACGGCTCATGATTAAACATAATAGACATTCATTGTCTCTTATATTTAACAGTATATGTTTAGAAAATATATATATATATATATATCCGCAGACAAATCTGTTTCACTGTATCACAGTTGGCGATTCTACCTCTGAGCTATGGGCGCTCGCTAGAAGGCGGCAAACATTTTAGCTTGTATCTTATCATTATACCCGCCCAATAGCTGAGATTGTTTTAATACATTGCTGAATGAACGATGCGTAGATGCCACAGTAGCTACTGTTTTTCAAAGTCTTCCATTCTTCCAGAGTTTCTCAATCAGAGTGTGAGAGCGTAATATATATATATATATATATATATATATATATATAGATTCATTTGAAATAACAACATCACTTGAAAAGACACAAAAAGTGTCGAAACAAAATAGCTACTTTTGTAGTGATATTATAACATATCAATGTTATAATTATAGAAAATGTTCGATAATTTTTTTCTTTATTTTCAACTGAAATTAAAGCCAAAATACGACGTTTAGAACGGCTCATGATTAAACATAATAGACATTCATTTCTCTCATTCATATATATATATATATATATATATATATATATATATATATATATGTATATATATATATATATATAGTGTATCGAGGCAGCAGATAATTTTCTAAGCATATACTGTTAAATATAAGAGACAATGAATGTCTATAATTTTTAATCATAAGCCGTTCTTAACATAGTATTTTGGCTTTAATTTCAGGTGAAAATAAAGACAAAAATTCTACAAGATTTGGATAATTTTTTATTAAATCGGTTCTAAGCTTTCGGTTCACATGAGCCATCTTCAGAGAGGTTACATAAAAACATCCACCATCAAAGACGATTTTATCTTCTGTTGACTTAAAACTTTGTGTTGACATAAA
Organism: Ascarosepion bandense; assembly: GCA_037127315.1. Classification (NCBI taxonomy): domain Eukaryota; kingdom Metazoa; phylum Mollusca; class Cephalopoda; order Sepiida; family Sepiidae; genus Ascarosepion; species Ascarosepion bandense. Next base: position 475,985 of record JBBBDQ010000619.1, on the reverse strand, counting down.
CATTTTCTAAACAACGATAACATATATATATATATATATATATGTGTGTGTGTGTGTGTGTGTGTGTGTGTGTACAAATAAATACACAATATTTGTCATTTTAAGATAGAGGTTGTGAGGTTGTGTGTGTGTGTGTGTGTGTGTGTGTAGCTGTATTAATGGCTGTTATATATTTTGTATTGTACGCTTCTATCTTTGTTGAAAATTAATAACCGATAAATGAAAATATAGAAAATTTATTAAAAGTTTGCAAGAATTTAAATATATTCTTGGAGGCCAGGAACATATCAAAAGCATATATATATATATATATATATATATATATATATAGATATGTATTTACTTTTATTGAATTGTCTGTTTATGCAAGCAGTGTTAGTATTTAATATAGAATCTCAACCTTTTTCTCTCTCTTTATCAATCTTTTTACTTTTTCTCTTTTTCGTTTCTACACGTGTCATGTTTACATATCTGGCCTTGCATTTACTTACATCATGGCGGAAAAGAAATACGTACACAAAAACATTTCTTAAATAAAACCTTCATTTCGTCGCCATTGATGATACTTTGTTCCCGATGTTCACTTCAGTTAAATCATTTTTCTGTCTGTTTATCTTCTCATTGTCAATGTTTTAGAGATTTTATTTTCGACATTCCAATCGATAATTGCGTTGTTGCTTCTACTGCTGTGTTTTTGGCAAACATTTCTAGCCGCGATGCAAAACACGGAACAAATTTGATTCGACGGTCCTCCGGGAGAAAACGTGATTTCAGCATTTCTTTCATTTCGTGCTATCCAATAAGTTTTGCCTGGATTTTAATTTAATTTAATTTAATAATCATAAAACTCGATTTTTTTTTTCTGTTGATCGAACAAAATGACTGACAAGGCTTCATGAAATGATTTACGGACAGAACGGAATTCGTCAAGACACAAACACAAACACAAACATATGCATTTAATTTATTTGTTTGAACATTATTTTTAAACCTTATAAACACAAATTTTCGATTTTTCGTAATATCCATCTCTATTCTGAAAGCGTATTTTAATGCAAACAAATCTATATATTCAATTTTAGGGAATGTTCCGAAGATTTGCAACCGACGTATTAAAATTATTTGTTTGAACTTTTAATAAATACTCGCATTTGAACAGAAAATCTGTTTTTAATAAAACTGCATATATATATATATATATATATATATATATATATATATACTATAGTCATCCGCAGACAGATCTGTTTCGCTGTATTACAGCTTATCGGTACGGCTTAGACTCCGGTCGCTTTCTAACCCAGAATTGAGACCCGACCGAATTGGCGTCAGTCGGCGATTCTACCCCTAGGCCATGAGCGACCGGTAGAAGAAGGCAGGCTTTTTAGCGCGTATAAACACGCCCAATAGCTAGAGTGATCGAGTTCATTATCGAATGAGCGGTGCGTAAATGCCGGAGTAGCTACTGTTTCCAGAGTGCTCTTCCAGAGTGCTCAATCAGGGCGTGAGAGCGTATAGTCATCCGATTCATCCGATTCATCCGCAGACAGATCTGTTTCGCTGTATCACAGCTCATCAGTACGATTAGACATCCGATTGCTTTTAGACAGGAGTGAAACCCGACCGAATTGACATCAGCCGGTTCTACCTCTGAGCCATGGGCTCTAGGAAGAAAGAGGCAAACTTTCAGCGTGTGATATACCATGTAAACATACACCAGTATATATATATATATATATATATATATTAATAATAATAATATTTATTAATAAATTATAACATTGATATGTTATAATATCACTACAAAAGTAGCTATTTTGTTTCGACACTTTTTGTGTCTTTTCAAGTGATGTTGTTATTTCAAATGAATCTATCTATCTATCTATCTATCTATCTATATATATATATATATATATATATATATATATATATATATATATACGCTCTCACACTCTGATTGAGAAACTCTGGAAGAATGGAAGACTTTGAAAAACAGTAGCTACTCTGGCATCTACGCATCGTTCATTCAGCAATGTATTAAAACAATCTCAGCTATTGGGCGGGTATAATGATAAGATACAAGCTAAAATGTTTGCCGCCTTCTAGCGAGCGCCCATAGCTCAGAGGTAGAATCGCCAACTGTGATACAGTGAAACAGATCTGTCTGCGGATATATATATATATATATATATATATATATATCCGCATATATATATATATATATATATATATATATATATATATATATATATATATAGTATATCGAGGCAGCAAGTAATTTTCTAAACATATGCTGTTAAATATAAGAGACAATGAATATCTATTATGTTTAATCATAAGCTGTTCTAAACATCGTATTTCGGCTTTAATTTCAGTGAAAATAAAGACAAAAATTCTCCAACATTTTCTATAATTATTTATTGGTTTTCTTCTAAGCTTTCAGCTCACATGAGCCATCTTCAGAGAGGTAGTTTAAACTGAAATATTATAAAATCCGCCATCACCGACGATTTTATTTTGTGTTGACATAAAACTCCGCTTGGCAACGGCAATAGTTACCAAAAATAATAAACGCAGTTCTTAAGTTTGCGATGCGGTTTTATGACGTCACACCACGGGATAGCGCGAAGTGACAACAAAACCATGTAGTTAAATGAAATGTAATATGTTATTTCCTGTTTTAAAGTTGATTTTATTGAGTGTTGGTTGTTTCGATTTGATGTATATGTCCTCCAATATCTGCAGGTTCCTCTTACTGTGTGGATGAGTAAGGATCACCGTAATGTTGATCAAAATCTGTCTGATATTACCTACATGTTTATGTTTTTCAGAGAAATGTTGTTTAATAGTACTCTGATCAGAAAGGTGACATGTAAGTCTACGGGAGAGCGTGGTTGTATTAAAACCAATATATGTACTAGGTTTTTGATTAGTATCAGAGATGCAATCTCTGAATAGGCAATGTAGTGTACCAATGTATATGCTAGGTTTTGTATCGAGGTACCCCCGATAAATATCGGAAATCGATAATAGAAAAAATAGGGTTATAGAAGGTGTGGTCCGATTTTAATCAAATTTGATACACTCATAGACAAAAACATAAGAAACGATATTCAGAAGTTTCAAGATTGCAGTTCTTACAATAGTGCAGAACATCGATAATATATATAGATATAAAAGGCAAGATGTTTGTGTGTGTCTGTTTATTTGTCTATATGTCCTTTATACAATTCCAAAATATTTATCCGATTCTCACCAAATTTCAGACAAATATTCTTTAGGCTGAGTTTGAGCTCCAAGACCAGGGATTAGTTTTAAAGTATTCATTACACCCGAGCAACGCCGGGCTATACTGCTCGTCTTACTGGAAAGATAAAACCTGAAACGAATGCATGGATTTTGATGGCGACTTTGTGGAATCTTAGGATGGTTGTGTGCATAACGATTGTCCAATATCTTATTTGTATAGGACTAGAGATATTTGGTTTATATATATATATATATAAGTACTATCTATCTATCTATCTATCTATCTATCTATCTATCTATCTATCTATCTATCTATAAATACTATCTATCTATATATATATATGTATATATATATAAGTACTATCAATCTATCTATATAAGTACTATCTATCGATCTATTTACATGTATATATATATAAGTACTATCTGTCGATCTATTTATATGTATATATATATAAGTACTATCTATCTCTCTATCTATATATATATATATATATAAGTACTATCTATCTATCTATCTATATAAGTACTATCTATCGATCTATTTTTATATATATATATATATAAGTACTATCGATCTATCTATATATATAAATAAGTACTATCTATCGATCTATTTATATATATATATATATATAAGTACTATTTATCTATCTATCTATCTATCTATATATAAGTACTATCTATCTATCTATTTATATATATATATATACATATATATATATATATATATCAGTACTATCTATCTATCTATCTCTCTCTCTCTCTATATATATATATATATGTGTGTGTGTGTGTGTGTGTGTGTGTGTGTGTGTGTGTGTGTGTGTGTGTGTGTGTTGTGTCTTGAAGGCTGTCAAAATGCGTAGAATGAAATAAAGGAAGGTCGGGAGGTGTTTGTATGACCTGTTTATTTTTATTTATATTTCGAGACTAATCTCATCGTCTCATTCATAGATGGACAACTAAAATCACGGACAATTTGAAGTTTTCTCTGCCATTCTGACGATGAGATTATAGTCTCGAAATATAAATATAAATAAACAGGTCATACAATCATTTATTTCAATGTTTCAAGCAAATTACAAAATTTTACTAATATATATATATATATATATATATATATATATATATATATATATATATATATATATATCTTGGCTGATGCGTTTCCTCCTCGAGTAGAATGTGTCAGATCAAATGTGATAATTTTATTTTGCAACACACACACACACACACACATATATATATATATATATATATATATATATATAATTAATTTAACTTTTTTTGCGACAAGTAGATATAAAAAATATTTACATATATATATATATTTATATATATATATAACTTGGTTCAAAAGTAAATGGACAGTAAATGATAATATTTATTTTTAAAAAAAGTAATAGAATTATTACAGTGACAATTAAATTTATATACAATAATACGTACACCATACTTAAACTAATATTCAATAATACATATATCAGATCTATAATGAATGAACAGAAAGTCACATGTAGATACCAAATGAGATCCTATTAATATTAATGTCATTAATATTAAAAATGATCCAGTTTGAGGGCTTGATGTAAATAGTATTATCGATTTACAGTGATAAATATTCAAGTAAACCTTCGAAAGTCATCTTGTCTTATGATCACTTCATCTTGGTTGCCATTTGCACGACGTTTAATAATAGATCAATTTATTTGTCTATATTTCTGAGATGAGGTAGTATTTACGCTATTTACATTATTCGGACTATTGTCCTTATCTTTGTTGTTATTTGTACGACGTTTAATAATGAATCATTTTATTTGTCTATATTTCTGAGATGAGGTAGTATTTACAGTATTTACATTATTCGGATTATTGTCCTCATCTTGGTTGCCATTTGCGTGACGTTTAATAAAAGATAATTTTATTTGTCTATATTTCTGAGATGAGGTAGTATTTTCAGTATTTACATTATTTGGGCTATTGTCCTCATCTTTGTGGCCATTTGCGCGACGTTTAATAATAGGCTTCTATTCATGTGGGAGTGTTCTATCGTCGAGGTGATAAACATTCAGTCAGTCAGTTATGTGATACACTCTTGGGCGATCATGTCTGAAAAGGGACATGACTGACTGGGCAGAAGATTATCCCGCAGTAGGTTGCCATTGCTTTCTGCGGTAGACTGGTTGCCGACCAAAGCTATAGACCCCAATCTGTCCTGCTATTTAACCCATAACTGGAAGGAAGAGACGGATTAATACCTTTCCCAAGGGGATTTGCGCGTAAGTGAATACAATGGATTCAGCTGGAATTCGAACTTGGCTCCCCGGCTTCTCGTTCCAAGCCGATATCCACTGAACCACAACGCACATTCTACGCAGATGATAAAATAATATCTTATACTGTAGATACAATTGAATAGTCCGTAGTAGATCGTTACAAATATGAGTGATTGAGTTAGCAAGTAACACGCAGGTTAACAGTAGCGCTCAGCTCCCACTACTAACTTTATTTACAATGAATTACATTGTTGTGGCACAAGGCCACTTCGAGAAGGGGGAATAAAAGCTCAGGCTGGTCCTCACTAAGTAACTTTGTGTTATGGTGAAACACACCTATTCCTCAGATAATGAACTCTCCCTCCTATATTAATAAGAGTTAACAGGAAATTAACTCGAGAAGTTCTTAGGAAATTCAAATTTAGAAGCCATCATGTGACACACGCACACACATCTTAAAACACTTTCAACATTACATATGCACTCACACAGACTATATATATATATATATATATATATATATATATATATATATATATATATATAACTAATAAATATACATACGAGTGTGCACACATGTATTTTTATTTAGGTGTTAATAAAGCAGTGAGTTTGAGTCAGTGTTATGGTAAAACACACCTATTCCTCAGATAATGGACTCTCCCGCTGTTATGGTGAAATACTCCTATTCCTCAGATAATAAACTCTCCCGCTGTTATGGTGAAATACTCCTATTCCTCAGATAATAAACACTCCCGCTGTTATGGTGAAATACACCTATTCCTCAGATAATGGACTCTCTCTCTCTGTTATGGTGAAACACACCTATTCCTCAGATAATGGACTCTCCCTCTGTTATGGTGAAACACACCTATTTCTCAGTTAATGGACTCTCCCTCCTATATTAATAAGAGTTAACAGGAAATTAACTCGATTGGGTGCGTGGAAGAGAGTTTCTCTTCCCGGACCTTTCCTCTGGACGGACGGGCCGATCAAGATTCTCGGCGTCTTCTTCGGTCCTGATCTCCAGTTGGAAATGAATTGGTCGGAGGTTCGAGAGAAGGACGAGTGCGCAGTTCGTCTGTGGACTCGGAGGAAGCTCTCCTTAAAGGAGAGGGCGGAAGTATGTGCCTCGCACATCTACCCGATTCTCCTTTACCGACTCTCGGTACTTCCTCTCCCGTGTGCCATTCGTTTGGGTTTAATTCAGTTCTTGTTCTCCTTCCTTTGGGGAGAAGGCAAGTCTCCCAAGGTACGTCGCGAGATCTGTTGCCTGCATCCATCTGAGGGCGGTCTGGGCATGCCTAGCGTTGAGATTCGTCAACACACGCTTCGCATTAGATTCCTGGATCGAATGTGTATGCTGGAGGATGAGAACGGCGCCCTCGTTCAAGAGGACGTCCATAAAAACTTTCCATCCCTGAGAAGTGTGCATTTGTCGGGGGAGGAGGCCGGCCGTACTCCTCGTGGCGAGTGCTCCTTCTATAAAGAATGTCGTTTGGCTCTCCAGTTTCTCTTGCGGGCTACGGATGGCCTCTCCAACGCCCAATCGTTGTCTCTTAGGGCATTATATCGGGTTTTAGTTAGGGGGGGCCGTTCAAGATGAACTGATTGGCGAGCTCGGGCTTACGAAGCAGGAGGCTCGCTCCATATGGCCTTGGGCGCCTGGGTTGAAATGTCTCACTAACGATGAGGCATCACTCACCTGGCTGATGATTCGAAATGCTCTCTGCAAATGCTCCGAAATCAACCTGCGTGCATTATGGGCTGTCGACGGAAACCGTCGATCATGCCTTCTTCCACTGCAGTGTTGTTGCTCCGTTGTGCAGGTTTCTTGAAGATCTCATGGTTCGTATGCTGTGTGGAAAGTTCTTTGTCCTTGAGGCTAGTTCTGTTTGTAGCAATGTCGTACCTCCGTTATCTAGGGCTGAGCACTATGTGCTCTTTTGCTTACTAGGTGTTATGCGAGTCGTGATTTGAACGACGTGACAGAAGGAATTCTATGGTGATGAGAAGTTTACCTCTTCCCAACTGATCTTGTTCTTTGAGCGTCGGCTTGGGGTCAGGATCGGGACGGAGAGGAGGCGACTCACTCCGTCTGAGTTTGGCAAAGGGTGGGTGAGTCTTGCGCGTTTCTGTCGGGTGAAAGGTGCTGACCTGGAGTGGTTGTTTGATGCTGGTTAGGCATCAGGATATTGGGTGTGCTGGGCAGAACATGTGCACCCCTTCCCGGTTAGGTTAGAATAGGAAGTTTTTGATTTTCTGTTTTTTGTTTTAAAGTTAACTTAGCTAGGTTATAATTGCTCATTGGCCCCTTTTTCTTTTTGTCCCCAGTTTTCCTTTAGTTTAATCCCCCACCCCTTCCCACTTTAGGTGTTCAACAATGTTAGTTCTCCGGTGGATGCGTGGCGACTTTCGTTATTTTTCGAGTGTGCTTTTCGTTTTTGTTATGGTGTTTAAATGTGTGAGTGATTGTGTGAGTGATTGCTGATCGGATATATGGTATTATTATATTTCTAAAGCCACGCATTATATTTCGTCCGGGGAAGTGATTTTGCTGTCACAATATTAGAGTAGTGGGGGGCTTTTATTACTAATATGATTTTGTTTAGTTTCTTGTATATATCTTATTTTCATTGTATAAAATCATTGGGGATTTTAAATGTTGTTATTTTCTGCCCATGCCCTCCACTGAAAATTGTACATATGGGAGTTAAGTAGGTCTACATATAGCAGCTGAGGTATTATGGTGGACGTAGTAAGAATGGTAAGTAAAAATGTGGTATTATGGTAAAAGGTTTATTGTAAGTGTGTCAGGGTCAACGAAAGTGAATAGCTAAGTTAAATTAGGACAGATGAAGACCAGCCTTCCCCATCCCCGTTTTAGGCCTTGTGCCATATTTGTACGTTTAGTACAATAAATAATGAAGTTCTTAGGTCGTCCAGAGAAGATCTTAGAAGTTCTAGAGAGTTCTTTAGAATTCTACTGGTGTTCAGTAGAACTCTGAAGAACTGTCTTAGTTAACTAGTATTAACTAGAACTAACTAGTAGTTAGTAGAATTAACTACTAGTTTGGACATAGTTGGACTAAGGCAGTTGATATTAGTCGGCAGTTAGCCGAATACCAAGGAGTCAGCCTACAGTGGAAGATTACCATGTTCCTACTAATTTGGGTGCGTTAAGTCGATTAGCAACCGACATAACACGATTATAACTTTCCGTGTGAAAACGACTCCAGACAACTTTGGTAAGTTCTTTGTTTTCTCAACGTGAATTAGTGCTTCCCACTGGGGAAGAGACGGCTTCTTTTTCTTGGGGTGGGCGGGTGTGGGAGAAGAAGTAAGGGTAGGAGGTTTGATTTTTGTAAGAGGGGTCAGTTGAAAGGTAGAGGATTGTGGAATTTTTGGGGGTGAAAATGAAAGGCTTCTCGCTTTTTCTGCGTAAGAGTTCATAGGTCTCTTTGGTGAGACTGGTAATGAAAACGCTGCTCTTGTGATCTCATTTTCTTCCAGCTGTTGCTCTCTTCGTCCTCGTTCCTACTTCTTTTCAGCGACGTTGATCTGGGTGCAATCAAGACTCTTTACTGGTAGCAAACCGCTTTTATACGGAGAGGTAACGAATTCAGGAGATATACAAAGATAGAAAGGGGCGTAAGACAAGGATGTGTCTTTTCACCGGATCTGTTCAAATTGTGCAGCAAAAATAATTTGACATCATACGTGCGGGCTTACGGCCATATCACGTTGAATACACCGGTTCTCGCTCGATCACCGAAGTTAAGCAACGTCGTGCCTGGTCAGTACTTAGATGGGTGACCGATTGGGAATGCCAGGTGCTGTAAGCGTTTATTGGCTTACGGCCATATCACGTTGAATACACGGGTTCTTGCTCGATCACCGAAGTTAAGCAACGTCGAGCCTGGTCAGTACTTAAGATGGGTGACCGCTTGGGGATACCAGGTGCTGTAAGCGTTTAGTGACGGATGTGCGTTGTGGTGCAGTGGATATCGGCTCGGAAAGAGAAATCTGTGAGCCGTGTTCGAATTCCAGTTGAATACCCTGCATTCACTTAAGCACTGGTACCCTTGGGAAAGGTATTAATCTGTCCCTTCCAGATTTTGGGTTAAATAACAAGGGTATGACTTGTTAAATAACAAGGGTATAAACAAATCCCAATGAATCTTGATACTCGAAAAGAAAAAAAGTAATACTAGATACGAAAACTTATATAAAAACAAAAATAAATTGTTGAAAGAAAAAAGTATTACCAGCAATAAATACATAAAAATTTAGTTGGCAATAGATGACCCGCCGATGTTGATGTGACATAAAAACAAAACAACCAACCAACATACGTGCGTATACACACGCACATGAGTGCGCACACATATATTCATATACACACATCCTGATATACACACCTGCATATACAAGCACACGGTGTCGATACGGATACCAAAAAAGTCTTCGTTATATACGCAATGTGCGTTGTGGTGCAGTACCTATCGACACGGAACGACAAATCAGGGAGCCGAGTTCGAATTCTATTTGAATTCCTTGCATTCACTTACGCACAAATACCCTTGGGAAAGGTACTAATCGGTCTCTTCCCTCCAGTTAAGGGTAAAATAATAGGATAGATTGGATTCTATAGCCTTGGCTAACAACCAGTCTACCGTAGAAAGCAATAAAAACCTAATTCGGGATAATCTTCTGCCCAGTCAGTCATGACTCTTTTGAGACATGATCGCCTAAAGAGTGTATCACGTATGGCACTTAAGTGACTGACTTAATATAATAGTGTGAATCATGAGTAAAGCTTCTACTGGGTATAAAGTGGGGGACCGGTTTTCTATTGTTATGAAGTAATAAACTGATCCACCACTAATTACTACTTAATAATATAAGACATCTCTTCCCCTCTATCTATGAGTCAAATAACAGGACAGATTGGGTTCTATAGTCTTGGCTGGCAAACAGTTTACCGCAGAAAGCGATGGCAACCTCTTTCGAGACATGATCGCCCAAAGCGTGTATCACGTATGGCACTTAACTGACTGACTAAATATAATAGTGGGAATCATGATTAAAGCTTCTACTGGGGATAAAGTGGGGGACCGGTTTTCTATTGTTATGAAGTAATAAACTGATCCTCCACTAATTACTACTTAATAATATAAGACATCTCTTCCCCTCTGTCTATGAGTCAAATAACAGGACAGGTTGGTTTTTATTGCCTTGGTGTACTGAAAGTCATAAAACGGATAAAAATGAAACAAATTTCGTCTCTAGGATGAAAAATGTGTATCGATAGACATTCATCTTTCCTGGGCATATAATTTTAAAACAGCTTTTGTCAATGGCGGCTTTAGAATCTATTTCCAGAGAGAGAGAAATAGAGAGAAAAAGACAAAGAGAGAGATATAGAGAATGAGAGAAAAAAAAAGAACGAGATTTGACCGAAGGTCTCGCGTGAAGATCCTTATTTAACGATGTCTTCCCGCGATGACGTGATTGAAATCATTTCGCAATCTAAATAAAACAGGATGTTGCGTTAAATTTCCGTATGTGTTTTAGCTCCCCCTCCAGTGATCGGATTGAAGATTGAAGATTTGATAATAAACATTTCTATAGGAGCAGAAAAATAGAATTATTAAAATAAATAAAAAAATAAAATGAAAAGAAAGGGAAAAGAAATGAACGAACGGGAGTGGAGAGAAAGGCGAAAGAAATTATAAAAAAATATTGAGAAAACAATGACAAAAAGGAAATAATCTTGAAAGAAACATACAAGGACATTAATAGAGACATCAACGAATTCAGTAGATATACAAAAATAGAAAAGGACGTAAGACAAGGATGTGTCTTTTCACCGGATCTTTTCAAATTGCAAGAATATTTTGAGGACACTAGAAGTTATGCCTGGATTCGTCATCGGAGGCCACAATTTGAACAACATATCGGCTCGGAACGAGAAGCCGGGGAGCTGAGTTCGAATTCCAGTTGACTCCATTGTATTCACTTACGCGCAAATACCCTTGGGAAAGGTATTAATCCGTCTTCTCCCTTCCCGTTATGGGTTAAATGGCAGGACAGATTGGGTTCTATAGCCTTGGTCGGCAACCAGTCTACCGCAGAAAGCAATGGCAACCTACTGCGAGATAATCTTCTGCTCAATCAGTCATGTCTCTTTCGAGACATGATCGCCCAAAAGCGTGTATCACATATGGCACTTAACTGACTGACTGAATATAATAGTTGGAAACATGATTAAGTCTTCTACTGGGCATAAAGTGGGGGATCGGTTTTCCATTGTTATGAAGTAATAAATTGATCCCCCACTATTTACTACTGATTAATACAATACATCTCTTCTTCCATTCAGCTATAGTTTAAAGAGTAGGATAGAAAATCTTCTGCCCAGTCAGTCATGTCTCTTTCGAGACATGATCACTCAAGCGTGTATCACGTATGGCCCTTAACTGACTGAATATAATAGTTGGAAGCATTATCTTCTACTGGGCATAAAGTGGGGGATCGGTTTTTCATTGTTATGAAGTAATCAACTGAACCCCCACTAATTACTACTGATTAATACAATACATCTATTCTATTCAGCTATAGTTTAAAGAGCAGGATAGAGAATCTTCTGCCCAGTCAGTCATGTCTCTTTCGAGACATGATCGCCCAAGCGTGTATCACGTATGGCAATTAACTGACTGACTGAAGGTACGCAGATGATACAGTGTTGATAGCAGGCACGGAAAGGAAACTGCAAGATCTCCTACAGAAGGTAGCTGTGGAGAGTGACAAAAATAACTACAAATAAACTACAAGAAAAACGAATGCATGGTAATCAGCCAAAAGGGCAGCCCAAAATGCCAAATACAGGTGGGAGATACCAGAATCAAGCAAGTACAAAATTTTAAATACCCAGGAAGTGTCCTAACTGAAGATGGAAAGTGCGACACGGAGGTCCGAAGGCGAATTGGCATGGCGAAAGATTAGTTACAAGAAACACACACGTTAATTTTATGTCTTCCAACATTCATCAACAGCAAACCAAAGATTTTTGTATTTAAATGTAAATCATATGTACAACAGTCAAACAGTGCCTGATTAATAGAAATTTCCGTGTCGCAATGTACAATTAATTCATAAGAATATATATATATATATATATATATATATATATATATATATATATATATGTGAGGGAATTGCAACCCGTGAAGATGGAGCGGATAATACAAGAGATTTTATCTGGTTAATATAAAGGTTAATATAAATCGGAGGATGTGCAGTGGATATCGGCTCGGAACGCGAAATCGGGGAGCCGAGTTCGAATTCCAGTTGAATTCATTGCATTCACTTACGCGCAAATACCCTTGGGAAAGTTATTCATCCGTCTATTCCTTCCAGTTATGGGTTAAATAACAGGACAGATTGGGTTCTATAGCCTTGGGTGGCAACCAGTCTACCGCAGAAAGCAATGGCAACCTACTGCGGGATAATCTTCTGCTCAGTCAGTCATGTCTCTTTCGAGACATGATCGCCCAAGCGTGTATCACGTACGGCACTTAACTGACTGAATATAAATTATCAATAAGATAAGAAATAAAGAGCTCAATGGATATTTTCGAGAGCCATATAAAATATTGATGGGAAACTCACCATTTGCTGAGATGCCATGTCAACATACATATATATATATATAACTGTAAATTTATCTTTGAACACGTCTCGAAAAACCCACCGAGTATAAACGCGGAGGGGAAAAAATGGAAACAAAAAAAGAAACGAACTAAGCACTTGAACATTAGTCAAAGTACGAGTCGAAAGAAAAAAAAACTGAGACGAGGAACCTAAGCACGTAAAGGGCTCAATACAACAGCAGAGCAAATAAATAAATAAGTAGCTAACCTAGAGCCAACGGACCTACCTAGGTTTCACCAAATGGATCGTCAGGGCAAGTTGGCTCCATTTGTTGAAAGCTTGGTAGGTCCATTGGCTCTAATTTAGCTTCTTAGTTTATATATATATATATATATATATATCATAATAATAATAATAATAATAATAATAACTATAGCAACAACAATACCAATAGTAAACCTAGTATTAATCAAACTATAATTTAAATCGTCTTGAACAACCCACCGAGGACAAACTCGGAGGGAAAAAACGGGGAAGCAAAAACAGAAACAAACGAAGTACATGAACAAAAAGGCAAACACTCGTAAGAAAGAAAAAAAACCCAAGATGAAAACCCATCGTCGGTTGTTGGCTCTTGCTTAGATTTCTGTCTTTATATATATACATATATATATATATATATATATACTGGGAGAGATAGAAGTGGGGAGATAGAAAGATATAAATAAAAAGCTCTAATTTAAAGGATCTAATTATGCAATTCTATTTTGTGTGTATTCATATATACACACACATATACGCGTGGTTCGGGGCTGTCTATTTGCGTGCGCGCAAATATTTGAATTAAACTTTCTTTGGAAATATAATTCTGGTTAGTTTCAGGTCAAAGTTGACTTAATCTCATCCTTCATCTACAGATTTTCCTTTCCATTAGGTTCGTCTCGATGATTTTATGCATTTCCCTTGCGCGCTTCTATTTACCAGACGCCATTTTGGATAAACTTTGCGATTAAGCAGACGACAGATTTCGTCGCGCTACAGGCGTTCTGGGAATTCCATTGCGAAAAAGAACTTTCTTCGAACATCTAAACTTCAGATTTATCTGCTGAAACTCACACTTATGGCGTCTTTACTTTCCTTCAACTTCGATATTTTTCTCCATTTTTTTTTTAATTCCGCCTTTTCTTTAAATTTTGTTTTCAAGATTTTTCACCAGGGAGCTGAGAATTCCTCTATGGATGTCTTCCCTGTCTATGTACTTTTTTGTATAGTATTTTTATGTGTCAAAATGTTTTTTCTCCCTTTTTTTTCTCACCATTTTCATAATTATCTATTCAGTATTTCATTATTGAAATTGTGTTTTTAGTTCGAACTTCGACATTTCTGCGTTATCTGTTGAAAAGGTTCAGTAACAGGACAGATTGGGTTTTATAGCCTTGGCTGGCAACCAGTCTATCGCAGAAAGTAATGCCAACCTACTGCAGGATAATCTTCGGCCGAGTTAGTCATGTCTCTTTCGAGACATGATCGGCCAAGCATGTATCACGTATGGCACTTAACTGACAGACTGGATATAATAGTTGGAAACATGATTAAGGCTTCTACTGGGCATAAGTGGGGGAGCGTTTTTTTATTGTTATGAAGTAATAAACTGATTCGCCACTAATTACTACTTAATAATATAATACATCTCTTCCCCCTCTAGCTATGAGTCAAATAACAGGACAGATTGGGTTATATAGCCTTGGCTGGCAACCAGTCTACCGCAGAAAAAATGGCATTCTACTGCGGGCATTCTACTTCGTCCTAGTCAGTCATGTCTCTTTCGTGTTATGGCCGTAAGCACGCATATAAAGAGAAAATAGGCACAGAACACGTAAAACTTATATAATATATTGTCAGCAGGAATATCCATGGATAGAACTGAGTGACCTACATAAAGAGCTTGTGTAAATTGATAGTATAATATGGAGTAAAAGAATAATAATAAAAATTATGCTACAAAGAATAAGAAGCTTTCTAGCGCCAAAATCGACCAGGCCTCTCAAGAAGGTCCTGGGCATGACGGTAAACTGTATACGGCAGCAAGGCCTCTGATTGGAAGTCTGTGAGGAGCATGGAACCACCCCTTAATTGCTGTTGTTCCCAGGTCCACTCTGACCCGAAGTGGTAGCACCTGTTGGGATCCCAGCTATGGGCAAATAAGTAAACCTCTAAACGGGGTTCAAAACACCATAGAAGTATAAAAGCACTTTTATGAAATATATAAATAAATATTTTTGAAGGAAAAATATTACCAATAAAATCTTCTGAGTGAAAAATATTACCAAGAAAACATTTATAAAGGAAAAATATTGCCAACAGTACGTTTTTGAAGGAAAGATCTTACCAAGAAAAATGACTCCAAGGGGTTGATATACCGTGAAACAAAACAAACTAAATCAAACTACATTTACAAGAGCTAGATCAGGCCTAAAATGGTGTCAGTCAGTTAAGTGCCATACGCGGTACACGTAGAAAACCGGTCCCCCATTTTATGGCCAGTAGAAGCCTTAATCATATTTCCAACTATTCAGTCAGTCATTTAAGTGCCATACGTGATACACGCTTTGGGTGATCATGTCTAGAAAGAAACATGACAGACTGGGCAGAAGATTATACCGCAGTAGATTGCCTTTGCTTTCTGCGTAGACTGGTTGTTAGCCAAGGCTATAGAACTCAATCTGTCTTGCAATTTAACCCATAACTGGAGCGAAGAGACGGATTAATACCTTTCCCAAGGGTATTTGTGCGTAAGTGAATGCAACGAACTCAACTGGAATCCCCTCCCCACCAAAGAAATTTACAAACTAAAAATAATTTCTTGTATTAAATAACTTGTAAATCTTAAAAATTAAAACTCCTACAAGTTGTAGCTAGCTTCAAAAGTCTTGCTTACTGACAAACAATTTGTTTTCCGGTTGATAGTCTTTTCTTCCTCTTGCCCTTGTGGTCCAGTGGATATCGACTCGGAACGAAAAATCGGAGAGCCGAGTTCGAATTCCAGCTGTATTCATTGCATTCACTTACGCGCAAATACCCTTGGGAAAGGTATTAATCCGTTTATTCCTTCCAGTTATGGTTTAAATAACAAGATAAATTGAGTTCTATAGCCTTGGTTGGCAACCAGTCTACCGCAGAAAGAAATAGCAACCTACTGCGGGATAATCTTCTGTCAAGTCTCTTTCGAGACATGATCGCCCAAGCGTGTATCACGTATGGCACTTAACTGACTGACCCATTCGTACATTTTTCTGAGGTTTCCTCCTTTTTCTTTTAGTAAAAGTTGCACCGACGTATCTAGAGTGAAGATGGTGTCCACCGCTGTTAAACCTCGTTAGAACAACCTCGCCATAAAACTTGAATGAATTCATTTCATACGTTTCGCTTATTTTCCACCATTACAATATCAATTTACCTTCATTTTTATCACAACCTGTTTTTTTTTTTTGTTTTGTTTTTTTCCATTTCTCAAAACCAATTTCGGGAGTTGAACTCTTTCAACTTTGAAACCACTCAACCCGAACTAGTGATTCACATTTTATTGTATTTTCATTATTTGCCTATATTCCATCGTAAAAATGACAACAAAGACGAGGACAATAGTCCAGATAATGTTAATAAATGTATTTCGATTTCAAATATTTGTTTGTATCATTCGATCTTGATACAAATTATATTAATGTCCAATCAGTATCAAGATAACGTTATCAGCCAATCAGTTTTATTCAAGCCAGTTTTCATACTGCTGCCATATCTGGTCGGGTGCTCCTGCTATCCACTTAGGTGTCCTTGACAAAATCCAGCGGAGAATCTGTAATGTGATCGATCCCAACTTAGCAGCTCAGATACAGTCACTTTCTCACTGGCGCAATGTGGCTTTTCTGTCTCTTCTACAAATACTTTCACGGCTTCAATCACGCCGACGGGTTGTCGTCGGCTGCGCGTCCGACCACGCCAACGTGTGGTACCCCGATCTCGTCGACAATTAGCCTAGAACGTGCGAATGTGCCCGGCTGCCCCGTAGACGGCTGCTGGGCGTCCGACAGACGGCAAGCGAGTGCTGGCTGGCTAGTCGTCTGACACGCGTCTGAGTACGCCAACGTGTGGAATGTATCCTCTCCTAATATATGCAATCGCTCTATTTCGTGTAACAACCTTTGCTTTTTTCTTTTCTCTCCGTCTGTCTGCGTCCGATCACGCCAACGAGTGGTAGCCAGACAGAGAGCGAGATATCTTTTACTGTGAAGCCAATAAAATGTAAACCCAAATTCTACTCTACCATCTTCCTCTCTCTCACTTCTTTCATGTGGAATTCCCTTCCATTTACTTCCTTCCCCGACCGCTACAATGCGAAGCACTTTTCTCCGTCCACTCCTCTCTCATCAGCCTTTTCATCCGTCTCTTACCCACTTCATAACACCTCTCTAACCTGTCACTTTTTTTCATAACTTTCCTATGTAACCCTCTTCAACTATCTTCCGTTGGAAGTTTTGTAACCTTGGGGCTATATATAAAGGTCTTACACAAAAATCAAGCTGTTATAGGCAATGAAGAATCAACCTACATTATGTTCACAACGTTTACGCCCGTTGTACGCTCCGGCCTTTTTAGACTATTTGAATTTCGAACTAAACACTTCATTTCGCCAACCAGTGTAGATTGTTCTAGTTCCACGTTCTCTGCCGCTTCCGGATTAGTTTCAATTACATTTCCTTTAACTCAACTCCTCAAGTTCTTGTTCACCTCTGCTGTAACCAGATCTTGAACTGGCAACTCTTTGGGTCAAGAGTATTTATATTATTCGGACTATTGTCCTCATTTTTGTTGCCATTTGTAGGATGTTTCATCTGTTGTACGCTCCGGTCTTCTTCAGGTGTTAGGCATTTCGAACCGAACCCTTTATTACAGTCACTAGGGTATATATCATTCTCATTCCTATCATAAAGCCTTAAAAACACATGGCCCAGTGGATAACCTTGACCCTAAGAGTCGTGAGTTAAATGCCAGGCTACAGCAGTGGTGAACAAGTAACTTGAAATGTTAGAGGGAGATAACTAATGTCTTCCGATCGAGGTTTACGCAAGGAATGAAGTGCATATACCCCAGTGATTGTAATAAAGGGTTCGGTTAGAAATTCCCAGCAGAATCCTGAAGAAGGCAGGAGCATACAACGGCTGAAACGTCATACAAATGGCAAGAAAGATGAGGACAATAATCCGAATAACGTAAATACTACCTCATCTCAGAAATATAGACAATTATCTTTGGGTCAAATCACTGGATTTCTTCCGCCATTGCTTTTATCAACTGCATCATGTGTCCTTGAGCACGTGAAACTACAACAGCCTACGCCGGTGGACGAAATAACGCGTTCCGTTCGAAATTCAAAACACTTGTGGAAGGCCGGATGAGACAACGGTCGAAACGTTGTGAACATGAAAAATAAAGATGTTGACAACAGTCAGAGCAATCTAAAACATGTAAATAGTTACGATAACTCATATCAGAAATAAACAGAGCCTGAAGAAAGCCAGACTGTGCAATTTCGAAACGACGTAAATAAGAACTCATCTTAGAATTACAGACGGATAATCATGCCTGTGAATTTCTTGTTTTAGATTGTTTCTGTGTCCCTTTCAACGTCTCCACCTGAACCCCAAAAATTTTATTTAGTAATTATTTTCTTCTTAAGGGTTTTATAGGTTCGTTTCTCGACTTGTTTAGAATCAGGTTTTCAGTTTCTTCAAAATCTTTACATTGACTTCTTCCATGTTCTTTGTCCTTTCACGACGTAGGCTATCATCGCTTTACACATCTCCCATGGCGTTTTCTCCTGTAACAACAAGTAACCCCCGTTCTGCCACCACCTGCTCAAGCACTTCAGATATGTTCTCAGCTGCTTTCCCCAGTCTTTTTACCTACTATGTGGCCTGTTAGCATCAGGTTACTCTAAGCCCTCCTTCCTCATTGCATGTCCCAGGAACTTTAGCTGTCTCTTCCTGCTTTCCCCTGTTTCTTGTTCCCTCTATCTGGCCTGTTAGTATCAGTTTCTCCAAGCCCTCCTTCCTCATTGCATATCGCAGGATATTTAGTTGTCTCTTCCAGATGCTTAGTATTAATTTCCTTTTCGTTTTCATCCTTTCCAAAACCTCATTGCTCACAGGCTTGATCCATGATATTCACAGCATCCTTCTGTATAACCACATTTCAGTTGCTTCAAGTTATTCCTTCATCATTGATGATATTGTCCAGTAGTTACTGCTATATTAAAGAACTGACATTGCATAGAAATCCAGTGCTCTCTTCTGTTTCTAGTGAAATTTTCCTGTATCTTAATACTCTACTCCGCTTCTGGAATGCATCCTTGTGCTTTTGGATCTCAGGAATATGAATGTATAGAAACTGATGTGACCACAAAGTGAGGGGTCAGTTTATATATTGATTGTAATATGGAATTGATCCCCCCACTTTATATAGCGTATGCTTCTGTAGAACCACATTTCAGTTGCTTCAAATTATTCCTTCATCAATGATGATATTGTCCAGTAGTTACTGCTATATTAAAGAACTGACATTGCATAGAAATCCAGTGCTCTCTTTGGATCTAGTGAAAGTTTCCTGTCTCTTAATGCTTTACTCGGCTTGGAATGCGTCCTTCGCTATGCCAATTCGCCTTCGGATCTCTGTGTCGCACTTTCCGTCTTCTGTTAAAAGTTAGAACACTTCTCAGATATTTAAATTCTTGTACTCGTTTGATTTTAGTTATCTTCTACCTGTATTTGGCATTTGGGGGCTGCTCTTTTTGCTGTTTATTTGTAGTGCTTTTTTGTCTCTCTTCAGCTGTCTTCTTCAGGAGGTTCTGTAGCTTTCTTCCCGTGTCTGCAATTAGCACTGTATCATCTGCGTACCTTATGTTCTTCAAATTGTGACCTCAGATTACAAATTTTGGCATAACATGTAAGGTTCTCAAAATAGTCTCGCTGTACAAGTTGACTAGATCTGGTGAGAAGACACACCCTTGTCTTACGCCCCTTTCTCTCTTTGTATATTTGCTGAATTCGTTAAATATTCGTATGCAACTTCCTGTAACCTCATGCGTGTTAGTGACCGTGTCGGTTTCCTTGAAATAAAATATGATGCGTATTTTATTTATAGGTTCCCAACCTTTTGCTGCGATTACCCTTAAATACAATTTCACTGTTATCCATTACCCTAATGAACAAATACCCGTAATATAGAAAAAGTAGTAATTATCTTTTCATACATCAAATCAGACAAAATTATACGGAAATTATTCAATACAATAATACCAATCTATGAGGTATAGTAGCCGTAACCTCGCCGTGCTTCTTAATGTGAGTGTTGAGCTTGGATTGTCGGTGCCAGTTTATTTATTATTGACTGTATGACTGAAAGAGCTATTCGGGCGTCGTTTGCTACGTTGAGTCTGCTACGTTTCTTAGTCTTCATTCCAAAGACAGTAGAAAAAGCTTGTTCACATAGATAAGTGGTTGAAAATCCTATGCGAATGTTTACTGCTCTAGAGGCTAGTGTTGGTATATCCTGCAGATGAGAAATCCAAATGGTGTCTCGACCAGACTTGGTCTCAAACAAAAGCTTCCATGCATTGTTCATCCTGAGTGTGAGAAATTCTTTTGCTGGATAGTCCTCATCAGGAATGATATGTTCACTCACAAGATATGGATTTCTTACCCATTCTTTGTTGAAATTATTCAAGTTTGTAAAGTACTTACGTAAGTTTTCCAAGAGACTTGAAAGAAAGATGCTTTAAGAGAGATCGAGGTAGGGAAAATGCTGTTTCGTTAATAATTTAGCACAGTGTGAAATTATAAGCTGATTGCCTCTTCCCAAACCAAACATCCATTACCCCCAAAATATGGGCTCATTACCCCACCGAGGTAATTTACTCCGGTGTTGGGAACCATGATAGATGAATGAATGTACTGCGAGATTTATTTTCTTCTATTCAAAAGATGGAAGCTATCAGACAAAACTTGTTCAGAAAAAAAAAATTATGAATCAGTGTATTCGTGTCTAGTTATCATGGCAGAGAACTCATAGAAACGTTTAAGTTGGAAATTTAAAAAAATAGATTTCTGAAAAGGTTTTGGCATTGACTCATGTGAACATTAAGTGCTTTTGAAAAGTTAAACAAACATGGCGATATTTTTCCTTTACAAACGTAATATTTATGTGTGATTACTAGAAATGAGATTATTAACACATACATTATATATAAAGTTTTGTCAGCTATAATAATATTTGATTAAGTGTGGGTTAGGGTTAATGTTTTGGTAGGGATTTCAAATGAGTTATACATCATGTACACTGACGCATATTATTCGATAACAAAAATTAAAAGCGTATAAATTTACGAAGCAGTATCGTTTGCTTTCTTACACCATAGAAAAAAAAATTAATGGTAATATAAAAAAATAACTGTTTAAATGCTGGTTTTGATTACATATCTTTTATTGCTGTCATACTTTTTTTATTTATCAGATATAAAAATGATAAAAGGAACTGATTTAGTTGCCTCATTTTACACGCAGGATGGATGAATGCTAAGGTCAGACAAAGATATAGAAACAATAGGGTAGGTCGGTAAATATGTAGGCAGAACGAGCCAAAATAAAGGAAATACGTAGAGACAAAGTAAAGACAAAAGAATCTCTACGTAAAATTCTTGAGGTTTCTCCGTTAGACTCCATTTGGCAATGATTACAGGTGATGGAATCAATTCGTGCAGGTGTGATTCGTTGATTTGTTTTGAATTTTTTCAGTCAGTGATTGTTTTAAAATGATTTTCAAACTTAAAATTTCCAACTTTTCAAATTTGAAAATTTCTTAGCCCAAGACGCCACTGATTAAATAAAAAAAATGCTAAAGAGGTGGGGGAAAGAAAAGCTAAAGAGGTGGGGGAAAGAAAAGCTAAAGAGGTGGGGGAAAGAAAAGCTAAAGAGGTGGGGGAAAGAAAAGCTAAAGAGGTGGGGGAAAGAAAAGCTAAAGAGGTGGGGGAAAGAAAAGCTAAAGAGGAAAGAAAAGCTAAAGAGGTGGGGGAAAGAAAAGCTAAAGAGGTGGGGGAAAGAAAAGCTAAAGAGGTGGGGGAAAGAAAAGCTAAAGAGGTGGGGGAAAGAAAAGCTAAAGAGGTGGGGGAAAGAAAAGCTAAAGAGGTGGGGGAAAGAAAAGCTAAAGAGGTGGGGGAAAGAAAAGCTAAAGAGGTGGGGGAAAGAAAAGCTAAAGAGGTGGGGGAAAGAAAAGCTAAAGAGGTGGGGGAAAGAAAAGCTAAAGAGGTGGGGGAAAGAAAAGCTAAAGAGGTGGGGGAAAGAAAAGCTAAAGAGGTGGGGGAAAGAAAAGCTAAAGAGGTGGGGGAAAGAAAAGCTAAAGAGGTGGGGGAAAGAAAAGCTAAAGAGGTGGGGGAAAGAAAAGGAAAGAAAAAAAATGGTAAAGGGGGAAAGGAAAAGGCTAAAGAGGAGGGGGAAAAAAAATGAAAAGCTAAAGAAAAAAAAAAGGTGGGGGAAAGAAAAGGGCTAAAGAGGTGGGGGAAAAAAAGAAAAGAGGAAAGGAAAAAAAAGGTGGGGGAAAGGAAAAGGCTAAAGAGGTGGGGGAAAGAAAAAAAAGCTAAAGAGGAAAGGAAAAAAATGCTAAAGAGGAGGAAAAAAATGCTAAAGAGGAGGAAAAAAAATGCAAAGAGGAGGAAAAAAAATGCAAAAGTGGAGGAAAAAAATGCAAAAGAGGGGGAAAAACTCAGTTTGAAGATTTATTTTTTTTAAGCAATCATCCTTTTAGATAAAATTTGCTTTATTTTTTTTTTCAACAACAAAGTGTTTTTATTAACGTTCAACAACGGTTAACATTTCATTAAGACACATTCAGTCCCAGTTAAACTAATATTCTTCCTCATCATCCTCGAGATCCAAGTCTTCTTCCATAGCAATCTCTTGGTAGTCTTTTTCCAAAGCTGCCATATCCTCACGAGCCTCCGCAAACTCTCCTTCTTCCATGCCTTCACCGACATACCAATGCACAAAGGCACGCTTTGCAAACATCAAGTCGAATTTAGAGTTCAAACGCGACCATGCTTCAGCAATGGCAGTAGTGTTGCCTAACATACAGCAAGCCCTTGGAACTTTAGCCATTAGTCCAAGTGGAACAATCGAAGGAGCCTGATGATTGATGCCGACTTTGAAACCGGTAGGGGACCAATCCACAAAGCGAATCGATTGCTTAGCTTTTATTTTTGATATAGCACTGTTTATATCTTTCGGAATTAGATCCCCTCTGTAAAGCATGCAACATGCCATATACTTTCCGGATCGTGGATCACATTTGACCATCTGATACTGATGGTCAAAGCACATGCTCGTTATCTCGGCAATGTCCATTTGTTGGTGACAAGCTTTTTCAGGACTGACGATCGGAGCGTAAGTGGTTAGCGGGAAGTGAATACGAGGATATGGTACTAAATTAGTTTGAAACTCACTCAAGTCAACATTGAGCGCGCCTCGGAAACGTAAGGAAGCAGTCACTGAACTCACAACTTGAGCCATTAATTGATTCAGGTGATTATAATACGGTAGGTCTACATCCAGTTTCGACTTACAGATTTGGTATAGCGCTTCGTTGTCGACCATGAAACAGCAGTCGACATGGTCTAAAGTGGAGTGGTTGGTCAACACGGAATTGTAAGGTTCGACCACCGCTGTGGAGACCCGAGGAGACGGGTACACTGCGAACTCTAACGTGCACTTTTTAGTAAAATCCACGGTAAGTTTTTCCATGAAAAGAGATCCCAGACCAGAGCCGGTGCCGCCCCCAAAACTGTGGAAAATCAAGAAACCCTGGAGGCAGTCGCATTGCTCAGCAATTTTTCGGGTTTGCTCTCTTAACAAATCAATCATGTTTTTCCCAACTGTATAATGGCCCCTGGCATAATTGTTAGCAGCATCCTCTCGACCTGTTATCAGGGCATTCGGGTGGAAAAGTTTTCCATAGGGTCCCATTTTAATGCAATCTGAAGTAAGAAAAAAAAAAGCATCAACGCTATACGTAAATACAATTTTTTTGACGGGTTATCAATCCTTTGTGGGAATATATTCTTGGATTGGACTGAATGTTGTATAACAATTTTAGGACAATAACAATTAGTTTAAGAGAAAAGCCTACATTTTAACTCGTATATTCAGGAGAAAATAGGTTAGTATCTTTCTCACGGATTTTTGCATATAAGGGAATGAACCGAACTCGACTGGATTCGAACTGTCCGTCTATTTCTTATTTCGATGCACTAGTAATTACACCACTCGCACATCCACGATAATCCAAGAACACTCAACCTAAACTATAAATAATTTTTTAAAATTCTTATATTTTACAGAGCAAAGAAAATGTTGGAATTTGAGTTTTGTTTAACGGCACCTCAACTCTTGTGGGTTACTTAATGCCAAAAAAGGTAGGGTTTTAAGAGATTTTCATCTAATGTTCGGCTCTAGTGAGAAAGTTGATTTAGTTAGATTTTGATGAAAAATTTATTTAAATTTTTTCTTTCTTTCGGAAAAACGAGGATGTTATTTAGTTTTATATTCAAAAATGTATTACTGGTTATAGTCATGTTTTTCCCTCAGAAAAGTATTGTTGGCAATATTTTTCTTTCAAAAATCTATATTATTCCCACAAAAAAGTCTATTCTGACATTCATATATTCCCACAAAAAAGTCTATTCTGACATTCATATATTCCCACAAAAAAGTCTATTCTGACATTCATATATTCCCACAAAAAAGTCTATTCTGACATTCATATATTCCCACAAAAAAGTCTATTCTGACATTCATATATTCCCACAAAAAAGTCTATTCTGACATTCATATATTCCCACAAAAAAGTCTATTCTGACATTCATATATTCCCACAAAAAAGTCTATTCTGACATTCATATATTCCCACAAAAAAGTCTATTCTGACATTCATATATTCCCACAAAAAAGTCTATTCTGACATTCATATATTCCCACAAAAAAGTCTATTCTGACATTCATATATTCCCACAAAAAAGTCTATTCTGACATTCATATATTCCCACAAAAAAGTCTATTCTGACATTCATATATTCCCACAAAAAAGTCTATTCTGACATTCATATATTCCCACAAAAAAGTCTATTCTGACATTCATATATTCCCACAAAAAAGTCTATTCTGACATTCATATATTCCCACAAAAAAGTCTATTCTGACATTCATATATTCCCACAAAAAAGTCTATTCTGACATTCATATATTCCCACAAAAAAGTCTATTCTGACATTCATATATTCCCACAAAAAAGTCTATTCTGACATTCATATATTCCCACAAAAAAGTCTATTCTGACATTCATATATTCCCACAAAAAAGTCTATTCTGACATTCATATATTCCCACAAAAAAGTCTATTCTGACATTTTTATATATATATATATATATATATTAGTCATCCGCAGACAAATCTGTTTTACTGTATCACAGCTCACCAGTACGGTTAGATTCCGATATATATTCCTATAAAAGTCTATATTGACACACACATATATATATATATATATATATATATATAAGTTTTTCATAGTGTTTTGGCCCCAGTTTGGGGTTAACTATTTGTTTAAAGCTGGTACCCTAACAGGTGCTACCACTCGGGGTAAGGGTGGATCTGAGAACAGCAATTTAGAGGTAGTTTTATGCTCCTCACAATCAGTGGCCTTGGTACCGGATCCATTTTATCGTCATGCACAGGACCACAATGAAAAAATCTATTTTAATATAGTCAGTGAAAATTTAATGTTTTGTTAATATTACATGCGTTATAAGTAATATAATGATTATAAAATTTGAAAAAAAAAATACAAGAGAAAAAAAAAAAATACAAGAGGAAAAAAAAAAAAATACAAGAGGAAAAAAAAAAAATACAAGAGGAAAAAAAAAAAATACAAGAGGAAAAAAAAAAAAATACAAGAGAAAAAAAAAAATACAAGAGAAAAAAAAAAAAAGACAAGAGAAAAAAAAAAAATACAAGAGAAAAAAAAAAATACAAGAGAAAAAAAAATACAAGAGAAAAAAAAAAATACAAGAGAAAAAAAAAAATACAAGAGAAAAAAAAAATACAAGAGAAAAAAAAAAATACAAGAGAAAAAAAAAAATACAAGAGAAAAAAAAAATACAAGAGAAAAAAAAAAATACAAGAGAAAAAAAAAAATACAAGAGAAAAAAAAAATACAAGAGAAAAAAAAAATACAAGAGAAAAAAAAATACAAGAGAAAAAAAAATACAAGAGAAAAAAAAAATACAAGAGAAAAAAAAATATATATCATGTAATCTTAATTCTGTCAATGCCAAAATGTTAATTCTGGGCTGTTCTCTTTGCTAAGAAGCTTGTATTCTTTCTTGTTAAAATTGATATTTGGTCCTTTCTTCTGTCTTTCATTCATTAACAATTGCAGGAGTTCGTACAGTTCTCTTCTGGGTAGTTGTTATCAAGATTCTCATCTGTATTTCAAACGATACGATTGCGGCAGACAAATAAAAAAATCCTGGTAGGATTGGTGATATAATACTTCAAGGATAAACACAGTCCCGAGTTAGGATTCAGGGTTACAACGCATTTTCCAGTAATATTTGTTGGGATTTTTTTTTTGCATAGCAGCAGCGAGGCAAATGGCGCGGTTGAATAATGCTGTCATATCTTCAAAGAAACGACAGACACACACAGAGAGAGACAGAAACGGACGCGCCCAACGGAAACGAAAGAGCAGAAAGAAACATGGAAGAATAAAAAGGAAAACAAGCGAGGAAAGAAGAATAAAAAATGGAAGTTCTTTTCTTATATTACTGTAACTTTTTTTTATTCAATCAATGTTTAATAAGAGACCTATTTTTCTATATCATATATATAGGTCCCTTATTAAACATTGATTGAATAAAAAAAAAAAAACGCATCGCACATTCAGTAAAATGAATTAGAGTACTCTGGCTATTGGTGCGTATAATGATAATATATGCGCTAAAAAGTCTGCCTTCTTCTACCGAACGCCCATAACCCAGAGGTAGAATCGCCGACTGACGCCAATTCGGTCGGGTTTCAATCCTGGCTAAAAGTATAATTGAAAGCGCTCAAAAGTACAAACTTTTGGACAATTCGTACATAATTTAATTTCCGAAAAAATAAAATTATACGAAAATATGAAAAATCAAAAAATATATATATAATCATGCAGTGTAGATATAGAAGAATCCAAAGGAGTATCCTGTACATACAGTGGTAGGATAACTCACTAAGAGAGCTCTAAATATATATGTATATAAATACATATAGAGCAAATATAAGAAAATATTTAGGCAGACACGTCATTTCATGGTAAATCGGAAAAGCAGGCCTATTTCAGGTGAACCATCATCTGCTTCCGTCTTTATTCGTGTAAAATCTTCTGTAGAATAAAGACGGAAGCTGATGATGGTGCGCCTGAAACAGGCCTACTTTTCAGATTTACCATGAAATAACGTGTCTGCCTAAATTTTTCTTATATATATATATATATATATATATATATATATACATACACACACACTCTCATATGTACGCATCGCTCATTCAGTAATGAATTAGAGCGCCCTGGCTATTGGGCGTGTATAATGATAATATACACGCTAAAAAGTTTGCCTTCTACCGAGAGCCCATAGCCCAGAGGTAGAATCGCCGACTGATGCCAATTCGGTCGGGTTTCAATCCTGGGTTAAAAAGCAATCGGAGTCTAACCGTACTGATGAGCTGTGATACAGCGAAACAGATCTGTCTGCGGATAACAATATATGTTATATATAACACATAAAATGCTCGAAATATAGTCAGTATTATGAACAATGTCCGTTTTTCTGTGCATAAAATTCTTAAACTTTTAAACTTAATTCTTCTTCTTCTATGTGCCCTGTCCCTTCAGGACGTAGGCGATCATGGATCTCCACGTCACCCTATCCCTTGTGGCTCTTAGTATGTTTGCTCCTGTTGCTCCTGGCAACCCCCGTTCCGTCATCCACCTGATCAGACTCTGCAGATATGTTATCCGCTGCCTTCCTCTGTCTCTCCTTCCTTCTATCTGTCCAGTCAGCATCAGGTTCTCCAGGCTCTCCTTCCTCGTTGCATGTCCCAGGAACTTCAGTTGTCTCTTCCTGATGCTCAGCATCAATTTCCTTTTTGTTGCCATTCTTTCTAACACCTCATCGTTGCTTGTATGCTCAGTCCACGATATCCGTAGCATCCTTCTGTAGAACCACATTTCGGCCGCTTCCAGTTTTGTCCTCATTTTCGATGATATTGTCCAGCATTCACAGCCGTACTGAAGAACTGACATCACGTAGCAGTCCAGCACTCTTTTCTTCGTTTCTATTGAGATCTTCCTGTGTGTTAGTATTTTGCTCATCTTCTGGAACGCGTCCTTTGCCATGCCAATTCGCCTTTAAACTTAATTAGCACACCATAATTTTCTCTTGTTTGCACTGGGCTCTTAGTGAACGGAAATTAACCAACGATTATCATCTCTTCTTTTTGACGCAAATTTGCATAGAAATGCAAACTAAGAACGACTTACATTCAAAGAATTCAACCCTGAATTACATCTAGCCCGCTGGACATGCGAGAAAAAGTGTCGATTTTACGATGTGGGGCTGGGTAGTAAAATAATATTCAACGCACAGCCCACACAATCGGGACGGCTAGTTAGGTAAAAACGCTTTGCGATTTTAGAGAATTAACTTTTTAGCAGATGCCAATAATTATTGCAACAAAAAAGAGGACTGGACCGAAGTCGACGTCTATTGGCTTCAGTCATCACTCCAACTTGGAGTATAATTAAGAAACAAAAATAACTCCCGCGAGTGACTAACCTGCGTTAATGTATTTGGAAAGATATCTGCTGCGCAAAAATGTAAACAAAAAATACAAAGATAGTTTCTCTTTTGGCGGCCCTGTACGACATTACCACCACCTGTAAATATGTTGATTATCCTCTTTTTTTTTTTACTTTTTCAGTGCAATATCATCGATTTAGACCCTAAACTTTCCGATTATAAAAAAAAATTCGAAAAAAAATCCATTATTCAAGATTTGTAGGGGGTGTTCACTTTCTCATACAATCTTATAGTAAATCGATCCTCCATTTTAAAACACTTGCGTTGGGGTCGCTTTGATGTCGCTGAGACCATGTATAGAGAAGTTTACAATTTGAAGATCGACAAACCCATGGAGAATTTTTAATTATCCCTACTTCATCTCTAAAATAATTCCTATTCTAAAAATTTTGAATAAAAAAATGTTTCCGAAACGTTTAGTTTTTCATTAATTTCCTACAAGCTTTGGAAAAAAAAAAAAAAAAAAAAAAGGAGGCAACAACTCGAAGCGAGTGTTTCCAAAATGGAGGATCAATTTACTATAACGTTGTACGAGAAACTGAGCACCACGTCAAAAATCTTTTAATCTTGAATTTTTTCAAAATTTTTCTTGAAAATCGGAAACTGTACTCATCGATAAGATCGCACTGAAAAAGTAAAAACAAAAAGAAAAATGATAACAAATTTACAGGTGGTGATAATGTACAAGTCTGCTGCTTTTTTTTTTCTTAATCAGCTAACAACCATCTTGAATTTTGTGCATGAAGTGTTTTCAGCCAGGATTAAAAATACAATTTAATTTAATTATAAGCGAATGTTACAAGTCTGACTCGCAGATCACTTAGTTTGAGAAGTTAGTCATCTGACATTCTATTACGAAAACAGTCCACTTAATCACTCCTAAAAGAAATAGATTCATTGAAGTGTGGCGTATTGTGACAGTGAAAGTCGCCTTTCAAAAGCTAAGCAAATATTAAGAAACTGAAAAATTTCGTTAAAAACAAAGAATACAGTATTGAACTAAGATGTATCAATTCTTAACGAAATACGTTTTAAACGTAATTTATGCCTACAGATAGAATTTCAGTCAGTTAAGTGTCATAGGTGATACACGCTTTGGGCGATCATGTCTCGAAAGAGACATTACTGACTAGGCAGAAAACTTTCCCACAGTAGGTTGCCATTGCTTTCTGAAGTAGACTGGTTGCCAGCCAAGGCTAGAAAACTGTCCTATTATTTAACCCATACCTCGGAGTAAGAGACAGATTAACACCTTTCCCAAGGGTATTTGTGCGTAAATGAATGCAAAATTACAGATAAATGTATTGGTAATTCCACTATAATATATCTTGATATATTTTGGTGTATTTTGTTTTGCGCTATATTAACCGTGGGTTATTTAATGCAGAAATCTAAATATTTTAACAATTTTAAGGATTTAAACCGAGAACACTAACCATGGGTGTATAGTACCCAGCGCAAATGACGCCTTTTTAATTACAATTTAATTACAATTTTCAGTATCTGATTTTCTTTTCTAAGTAATGTTTTTCAATTCCTATTAATATTAAATCTTATTTCCAGCAAGAGTTTCCCAGTCTTCTATATTAACGCCAAGAGTCTTCAGGTTGCATTTAACTTCATCCTTGAAATGTTTTTTGGGATTATGAGTGGTCAATCACCATAAATATGTCTTTTGGGAAATCTGTCATCATACATAGGTGACAAATGAGTTGTCCAGCGAATTTGATTGAGAAGCAGCCTCTCTGTACGACTCAGCATCTATATTTCCCTTCCGCTTATGAAAAGTAAAAACGAACATTTGAAAGAAAAAATACAAATACTTCTTTCAACCATGCATCGAAAAACAAATTATACAAGTAATTTTTTTATAGAGAAATGTTGAGTAAATTTAGATTTGTTGTTTTTGTTTATTATTATCTATGAGATGGAGGCTGTAGTCAAACAAGAAAGAAACTACGAATTTAGGTACCTCCACTCAATTGGAAAAAAAAAAGCATATCATGATGTTAAAATAGCTTAAACTTAATAAAAACAAAGTTTTATAATAAAAATGTTTATACTAATATTAAGAGGAAAGATCAAATTTTGTCATTTAAAAAAAATTAAAAAATCTTTTTTAACACGTTCAAAATTTTAACTTCATTTTTTGCAGGAGGAAAGGATTTTTGTCTAGTGTTCAAAACTACCAATTGATGTCCACCACTGGTCCAAACACCGCTGGGGAAGACGCTCTAAATCATTGATGTGCCATTGATAGGTGATTCATGTTTCAAGAGAATATAAAATGTGTGGTGTTTTGTACATGCTAATCTTTGTGCTTATGGAGATGTCACGTTCAAATGAGACTCCCTTTTCAAACTTTTTAAAGACTTGACTTGTCATTCAACGCGGTGCTTTACTTCAGCCTGTTAGGAACCATCTCTAGAAAGTGCATTGACTAAGCATGATAAGAGTTCTACACTCTCTAGCTGGTATCGGATAACGATAATATTGAAGAATGCAATGCAGCCCAGGTCGAAACATCTTGATGACTTAGTACCTGATACTTTTAACTAAATGTTTTTCAGTTCCTATTAATGTTAACTCAAATACAAAATTTGAAGTTCCTGCATGTAAAATATTTCAAAGATTTGTATTTAATTTTTTTTTTTTTTTGATATTTTCAAAATTGGGTATGGTTAGTAGTGGTGTAATTTGAATTGATGGTTAATGTCCTAAGGGGAAATAGCTAGAAAACGAGGTACCCCCGATAAATATCGAAAATCGATAATCGAAAAAATCGGGTTATAGAAGGAGTGGTCCGGTTTTAATCAAATTTAATACGCTCATAGACAAAGACATATGAAACGATATTCAGAAGTTTCAAGGTTGCAGTTTTTACAATAGTGCAGAAAATTGATTATATATATATATATATATATATATATATATATATATAAGCAAGATGTTTGTGTGTGTGTGTCTGTTAATCTGCCTGTATGTATGTATGTATTTGTTGCAGCCCTTTTATTTTAGTTTTTGCTTCGGGTTTGGCTCTAAGTAGGTATAATTGTAGTTCTTAGTCTCAGCCATGATACCGTTTACTCAGAGAACTTATTTAGCCTTCAAAATTCAGTTTACGACAAAAAAACTTATTTGATATCGATACCAGGAAATCAAAATTTGACTTACATCTATTCATTTTTCTTTCAGTCTACGGTTTCGCTTTAACTGGAAACAACTACTGCTTTTTAGTCTTTCGTGCCAACGTCCATAGAGTCTGAGCTCCAAGACTATGGATTAGTTTTAAAGCTTTCATTACACCCGAGCAACGCCGGGGGCTATACTGCTAGTATATATATATATATATATATATTAGGTGCGATTGGTAAATTGTCGAAATTATTTTATTATTTCAAATATTCTTTAGGCTGAATCTGAGCTCCAGGACTATGGATTAGTTTTAAAGCTTTCATTACACCCGAGCAACGCCGGGCTATACTGCCAGGTAAATCTAAACTTGCTATAACCAAAATAATTCCAGTGTCTAGTACCCTCCTGTTTCTTGTCGCATATCTGATGAAAGCGACATAAAAAACATTAACAGAATTTAAAAAAATAAACCTTAAGGTAAATACGGATTGAAAACAATTCTGTTTTAAATCACAGTGTTGTAGACACCTCGCTATTCATCAAATATTTACCCTGTCATTAAACTCACGTATTTAGTAAGGATAAGTTTTAACCCTTTCTAAAAATAGAAATGATAGTCACGCCAATTCCAACCGAGAGGAGCATGTGACTGCTTGAAACGGATACTCTTCAGAATCAATCAGAGCTGAAATGTTGTGATGGTCAGCACAACGCTTGGGCGATCATGCCTCGAAAGAGACATGACTGACTGGGCAGAAGATTATCCTGCAGTAGCTTGCCAACTAAGACTATAGAACCCAATCTGTCCTGTTATTTAACCCATAACTGGAGAAAAGGGACGGATTAATATCTTCCCCAAGCGTACTTGCGCGTAAGTGAATGCAGGGAGTTCAACTGGAATTTGAACTCGGCTCCCCGATTTGTCGTTCCGAGCCGATATCCACTGCACCACAACGCACATACCATTATAAGTACTTATTTCTCAGAAGCCATATGCTAGAAAATTGTTTTCTCAGAAAATGTTGTAGACATCTTCACGTTTTCTTTTTGTTCGGGCTTTTACATTTTTTTATCGGTATAAATTGGTTTGAATTGAAAAGCAATGACGGCACTAAAGAAGAACTAATATTTGGAGTTACGTCAACGATTGTGCCTGCCAGACTCCCGTTCATGATCTTGCCACACTTCGTAGACACCTTGTTGAATTTGTCCAAACACCAGCCGTTGATATGCTGCAGTATGTATGGAGGAAGATGGAATATTAATATTGTGAGATGAACTAGAGGTCCACATGTGGAAGGTAGTCAATAAAAACTGTGGATGTTAACTTTTTTACAAAAAAAAATTTAAAAAAAAAAAAGACAATATTTTATGTTATATGGCTTCTGAGCAAGGGAACCTCGAGGTAGTGCAATGGTTAACAAACTTGTCTAGCTAAAATCATTACAATTGAGTAGTGAGTTAGATCCTTATTGGATGTCCTATACTTTCGACCTTGTGCCACATCTAAGCTACGCTTAGAAAATCCCCATATGGTTTCTGAACAATGCATACTTGTAAGAGTACTGAGACTTTATGAACACAGTGTATTGTGGTTCGTTTATGTCTCTTTGCCAGAACGGTTTTGCTATTAGTCTTACGGTTTTTTTGGTAGGCAGTAATGGTTGTTTTGAATTATGTTAGGATCTATTGACTAGGAATAATTGCGAATTCGATTGTAGTTTTGTGATTTTTTTTTATAGTATTACTAACTATTTTTATCATTTTTTTATTTGTTGTTAGTTTTTTTTGTGTGTTCGTAGTTTACTAATTTACTTATTTAATGTATATACTTATTAGTTAAGATAAATTTATTTTAATTATTCTAATTGTTCAGCATTTATAGATTTCGAAATAAGATGGGGAGACCTTCATTACTTGTCTGCATACTGGGATTAGCCTTTAATTATTTTTTAATAATCATATCACCCTAAGCAAGGCATTTTACTGTCATCGTTTGCATGGGGTTACATAGAAGAAAGTTTACGAGAAAGAGCGACAGGTTTTAGGGGGGGTGTCAGGAAGGATGAAAATACTGATGAGAGTGTAGTGGACAGAGAAAGAAGCCTGAGAGAGAGAGAAAGAAAGAAGAGAGAGGGAATAGAAAAAAAGAAACAAGAATGAATCGTAGAATTTTTTATAATCATATCATCCCAAGCAAGGCATTTTACTGCCACTGTTGTGCCGGGGTTACATAGGAGGAAAGATATGAGAAAGAGTGACAGGTTATAGGGAGTGTCAGGAAGTGGGTAAGAGAAGGATGAGAATACTGATGAGAATAGAGTGGAAGGAGAAAGGAGCGAGAGAGCGAGCGAAAGAGAGACAGAGAGAGGATGCAGGTTAGTGAGATAGGAGATGACTACTGACTTAACATTTACATTCTTGGAGATTGTAGCTATCGGGGAAGCAAGTAAACAGAAGAGAAATCCACAGACGGGAAGTGCGAGAAAAGAAGCTGATCAAGTAGACTTTGCGTTTGCGTTTTAATGGCTTCACAGTAAAAAGGTGTGACCTAGTTGCTAATCTTGTGGTTCAAGTAAATTTATATATAGTGGGTACTCGTCAGCTAAGTTCATCGGAGTAATAGCCGTGAAAGTATTTTTAGAAGAGACACACGGAAGCCACATTGCACCGGCGAGAAAGTGACTGTATTTGAGCTGCCAAGTCGGGATCGATCACAGAGATTCTCCGTTGGATTTTGTCAATGACCCCTAAGTGAATAGGAGGAGCACCAAACCAAATGTGGCAGCAGTATTCAATGCACGGGCGGACGGTATGTATATATATATATATATATATATATATATATATATATATTACACACACAGAGGATTGTTTCAGACTTTCTTAGCAGCAGATGTAGTTATGGATTCTATAAAGTCATTCTATCTGCGGTCTGTTGTGAGAGACAACACGAGGAGGCGCAGTGCTTTAATATTGGTTTGGAAAGACTAATGGAGCTATTTTCTATTCTAAACTTTACAGTTATGAAATTTATTATTGTAGACTAATGCTTTTATTTTCCATAATTCTAGTTTGAATTTCCTTATGTTTCCTTCATGAATTTTATGTTTTTTTTTCTAGACTAAGCAAAGAATTTAAACTGGAGAAAGCTTTCTCTCTCTCTCTCTCTCTCTATATATATATATATATATATATTAAAATATTTTAATCCAAAACGGAAAAGTAGGAATGTAAATCCCAAGAATCTGATCCAAATTTTAATATTAAAAATGAACAGGAGAGCTCAATGTAATTAAAATTACAGAGCCAATATAAATTAAAATAAATTTTTAAAATTAAAAAATGTTGAAAATTTATTTTAATTATATATATATATAAGCTATTTGTTAGAGTTAGTGTATTTAATGTCAGCTAGTTATTCGAAGTAAATACTTCGTTCTAAATATAAGACTTCATGGTATTTTGGGCTGTCATTAAATAATAGAGGTTTATTTGATTTTTGTCCGACTATTTTGGCTTACTTCCAATAATAGTTCCAAAGTTTAAAAACGACGAATGTCTAATTTAAAATCAAAACTGAGCTTATCTAAATTGCCATTTGAACAGCTAAGTTTTCTTTCAAGTACTACAAAAGGTTTGTTACAAATTCAAGTATTTTATTTCTCATTAACATGTTTGGCAATCATCCCAGTCAGACCTCTCAGATAGCATTATTATATTTAAAAGTTTTTAACATTAGGGACCAACATTTGATAATCAAATTTTCTGAAAAGTAGTCATGAGATATTCAAAGAAGCCCTGATGTGGAACCAGGCTCCAAATATTTCTGAATATTTCAATGTGAAAACAAAACTACAAACACGTAGATTTAGGTTTTAGATGTGGAGTAATGGTTAAGCTTTTCTCGCTAAAAATTTTCCACTGAGTAGAATGTTCTGTCTTTACTAGTCGCCCCCATTGATTTGGGCCAAAATAAAGCTAAGCATATAGTTTGAGTTTTGACTTCTTTAGCGACATATCAACACCTCTGTGGGTTATTTAATGCCAAAAATGTGGGGTTTTAAGGTATTTTTTTTTAATGTTCAGTTATAGTGAGAATGTTGATTTAGTAAGATTTTAATGAAAATTTTACTGTTTTAATTTTTTTTTTTACTTAAGAAAACTGAAAATGTTTTATAGTTTTGCATTTAAAAATGTTTTGCTGAAAATTTTTTCCCCTTAAATATGTGTTATGGAAATTTTTTCTTCAAAAAATTGCATTGTTGGCAATATTTTTCATTCAAAAATGTATACGTTTTTGTTTTATATAAAAGTCATTAAGTGTATTTTTGTACTTTCATAGTGTTTTGACCCCAGCTTGAGGATTAACTATTTGCTCATAGCTGGAATCTTAACAGTTGTTACCACTCCGGGTGAAGGTAGACCTGAGAACAACAGCAATTAAGAGGTGGTTACGAGGTCCTCGCAACCTTCCAATCAGAAGCCTTGTGGCCGGATACAGTTTACCGTCATGCCAGGAACGGCGAAGTTTAAAGAATCACGACAAATAAGAGATGGTTAGTTTTGGGCCATGTGCCACATTTACGCTAGGCTTAGAAAATCATTTTAGGTCATTTTACACTATGTAAAGACTATCTCGTTATTTCGATTAATGATTAGCGAGTTTGATCCTCACTGGGGTCCAACAAACTTTTAGCCCTTTCGCTACATCTACGCCTAATCAATCATTTTAGGGCAGTTCGACGTGTTGTAATGATTAACAAGATTATTTATAACTGAGAAGTCAGTTTAATCCTCACTGGGTGACACATAATTTTGACCTTATATCATACCAAAATATATGCTTAGAAACCCCCACCCCATCATTATCTATTTTAACGAATTTGTTCAGGTCATTAATAGACAAGAGTACAAAGATTTAGTCTTCAGAAACAAATTTTGAAACAAAATTGAATTCCTAGTTAACTTAATTTGACGAGGAAAAAGCGGCCATGTCTCGAAATAGACATGACTGACTGTACAGAAGATTATCCCGCAGTAGGTTGCCAACCAAGGCTATAGAACCCAATCTGTCCTGTTTTTTGACTCATAACTAGAGGGGGAAGAGATGAATTATAGTATGAAGTAGTAATTAGTGGGGGATCAGTTTATTACTTCATAACAATAGAAAACCGATCCCCCACTTTATGCCCGGTAAAAGTTTCAATTATGTTTCCAACTATTATATTCATTCAGTCAGTCAAGTGCCATATGTGATACACGCTTTGGGTGATCATGTCTCGAAATAGACATGACTGACTGGGCAGAAGATTATCCCGCAGTAGGTTGCCATTGCTTTCTGCCGTAGACTGGTTGCCAGCAAAGGCTATAGAAGCCAATCTGCCCTGTTATTTAACCCATACTGGAGAAAAGAGACGGATTAATACTTTTCCCCAAGAGTATTTGCCTGTAAGTGAATGCAAGGAATTCAACTGGAATTCGAACGCGGCTTCCCGATTTCTTATTTTGATCCGATAACCACTGCACTGCAACGCACATAAACTGTACTTATGTTAAAGTTTTTTTTTTTAGATTTTGGGAAATTGATATTTCTTTTGAGAATTTAAAAATGTTACCCGGATTGACTCTTCTGAATCGTATTTTCTGGTTATTTTTTATTTTTGGTATGATTTGCCTCTGGTTAGTTTATAAGTATAAGGCTATTTACTCTTCCTGGCATGTCACGCACATTGGGGCTTCTTTCCCCCTTCATACCTTACCTGTGCGTGAAAGACGCGTGTTCTAAACAGAGACTTGTTGGTAGCAATGACGTCCAAATCTTTTGGGGGAATTCTGATCCCTTATATTCAAAATATTTGGGGTTCTCTCGTTAGTACGTTAAAATTATCTTCTAGGCGCCTTGCTTATCTACAAGTCTCTTCATCGGTCTATTGGTTGTTTTTATTGCATTGACGATATTTTGAATTTGGTGTGTGTGTGTGTATATATATATATATATATATATATATATATATATATAATTATATGGTTATGTCAATTTTTCATTGCTACATGGAAATTTCTATGTTTCGAGATTAATTCTCATCATCAGGCAATGCTGGTGTGGTTGTGCAGACGATTTACATTCAAATGACAAATACTTTCGGTTTACTGTAATGTATGTGGGTGTTTTTGTGTGTGTGTGTGTGTGTGTTCGGCTAATCAGAATGGAGATTCACTTAGGGGTTTGACCTTGAGGAATTTACGTGCTAACCAACTTTTTTCCTCCTCTTTTTTCGTTTTCATTGACCCTATTCCCCTCTTGTCTGCTTTCCTTCGAGTAAACCCCGAACTACTATTTTTTCGCTACATCTATCAATTTGCTGTAAAGTTTACTATCCTGACACGAAGGGGGGGGGAGAATTATTAAGAAAAAAAAGAACTAACTTATTCTATCTTTGGCTTCATTTTTATTTTCATTTCTATTTTTACCTAATTCATCGGTGAGCATGTTATTTAATTTAGGTTTTATCCATTTCCTATATATATATATATATATATATATATGAGAGAGATAATCGTTTCACCCAAAGGCAGCCGGGACCGCCACTTTAAAAAGGAAACTAAACTATGTTGACACTATTTACAGCTCAGTTCGAGAAGGGGAATAAGAAATAAGTTAGTCATATCCAAGGATCATAGAATAATGAGTAGTTTCAAAATAACTTGTTTAATAGAAAATAGGAAAAATTAAATTAATTTCATTTTAATACATTTCTTTTACAACTAGTTTTAAATAATCAATATTTATTAGCAATTTACTCGGCTTTTCACCCTGTATTTGAATTTCAGTTGGGTTTTTAGGATAATCATTCGTGTCCTAATGCTCCTGAACACTACCAGTAGTGTGTAAAAGTGTTAGGACAGGGGTGATTTTAAACTTTATTTTGATGCCTCATAAAAGATAAAATAGTTCTTGTCCTAATAGTTTTGGCAAAGTACTATAATTTTGAAGTCACCAACACTTTTTAATTTTCGACAATAAACATTGTCTTTGGGTACTCCCAAAAAAGAAATCTATTGACGTCAAGTCAGATAAACGTGCGTGATCAGTCCATTGGACCGCTTGGCCAAACTCAGAAAATGGGTAATCAAGATATTCACGGACTGCTCGTCGGTAATGCGGAGCGGCCCCATATTGTTGAATATGAAGGTCATTTATCACCTAATATATATCTTAAAAATAACTTACCGACAACGGTAGGCTCCAAGTCGATGAGGATGGTCCTTGGTACAAAATGGTTGGACGCCGTTTCGTAAAAGAACGTTTCAAAATAATGTTCATCTTCGACAGGTTCTGTCTTCAGAATACCATCTTGACCTATACCATGTTCTTGACAATACAACTCCCAACATGAACTGCCAACTTGACAACCAGCCTGTCCGACATGAACGCTAATGACTTCTCGCTGAAGGAAAAAAAAGAAACGAATTTTCGCAACTATCCCTTTATTGCTTATTGGTTACAATTGTAACCAATGTGCAACAAAGGCTTAATATTTGCCCAAGCCATGTTTTATTTTTTCGGTTAACGTTATTGAGTTTTGTAAATTTGAGCTTAACTCAGTATCAACCATTGTGGGTTATTTAATGGTAAAGTGGTGGAGTTTTAAGGTATTTTTCTAATATCCGGTGAGAAGGTTGACTTAGTCAGATTTCGATAAAAAAAAATTATTTTTTTAGAAAACTGAAGATCTTTTACTTTTGTATTCAACAATGTATAGCTGGTATCTTTTTCTTCAAAAATGTATATTTTTCTATAAAAGCATATATATATATATATATATATATATAAGTCTATTTTTATACTTTCATAGTGTTTTGACGAAAGTTTGTTGGGGTAACTATTTAGGCATAGCTGGGACCATAACAGGTGCGACAACTCCGGATTAGAATTTACCTGGAAAGAACAGCAATTCAGGTTCTTCCGTGTTCCTCACAACCTCCTAATCAGAGGCCTTGCTGCCGGGTGAAGTTTACCGTCATACCCAGGACCCGGGGCTTTGTAAATATAAATGCTTTAAATAGAGTCAAACTACGAATTTCGCTTCTAAAACCGGAATTAAGTTACTTGATAGAGATGGAAAAAAAGGAAATTTATAGTTAGTATCAAGAAAAGACAGTTAAAGATCCTGGGACATGTAATGATGAAGACGGCTTGAAGAATCTAAGACTTGCAGGCCAGATTGAGGAAAAAAAGAGACAGGGGAAAGCAGCGGGCAACATATTGACGGGCTTGAATCAGTGGATGATAGAGCAGGGATTGTGCGGAGTAACAAGAGAAAGCAGACTGAAAATAACTAGGGATGGAGAGATGAGAAAGGTCATGATCACAGACGTGTGTGTGTATATATATATATATATATATATATATATATATATATAACGAAAATTAACGAAACCGGTTATAAACAACCGACAATTTGAAATGATTTGTTTGAACATTATTTTTGATCGATACTCTTATTTAAGTAGATATTCTGTTTTTAATTGTATTATATATTTATTTATTTATGATTATTTACGATAAATTTTGGTCAAGAGGTCTGAGACGTATCAGATTACATGGTAGCTTCCCCTATGTGGATAGGGGTCGCAGGTTCGAATGCTGCCAAATGACGCACATTTTTGTAATAAAAATTTACTTTCGCTTAACCATGGAATAACGCGTCTGTCTTAATTTTTACACACCCATATCTATATATATATATATATATATATAATTCTTTTAAACTCGGTAGCTAATAAAAGTTTTTCTTGTTGGCCACTTAGTTTTAATAATTACCGACGATTGTTTGAAAAGTGTCGGTCGAAAATCGCCTAACATATTCTATACTTTTTTGTATCTTGTTTAATTTAATATGATCCCCTTTTTCTTAAGAGTTTGAGATTATATATATTTTGAAAGTGTGAGAAGCCGTGAACTTTTTTTTAAGTATAGATCTATTATTATTACTTATATTACTTGATTTTTCTATGATAAAAATACATCTAAACTTTAAACGATTAGGTACTTCTATTTAAAAAAAAATAAAAAATAAAAAAAAATAACAGCATAGCATGAATAAAAAGGTCCAAAACTTAAGACAAATTGTCTCCATCATCAAAATGTTTATAATATTAAGAGGAAAGATCAAAGTAATTTTATAGAATTTTTTAATCCCCTTTAACATGTTCGAAATTTTGGCGGAAAAGTTTGTTTTGATTTGAGTCAGCGTGGTAGAAAATGTTACGACTCTTTACAATGGATCACGTCATTTTACGTAATTCACTTTTTTCGGTGACGAACACAATTTGGAAATTCTCGCAAAAATCAAATAATTGTCAGATTTTCATGAAAGTCATAGTATTCATTTATGATATTATCATTATAATATTATTATTATAATATTATAATATTATTATTATAATATTAATATTATAATATTATTATTATTATAATATTATTATATTTAAAAAAAGTGCATTTGTCAGATTTCAGCTAAATTAATTTTCCTCGGTCAGGCCTGAAGATAAAAACTCTAAGACAAGCTCAGAATATCAATGTTAAACAATAAGACCGCGTGATTAGTATTTGCATAAGAAAGGTTTTATAAATGAGACCAGTAACCGGTGAATAAGTATATGAGGCCGTATCACGTTGAAACACCAATTGCCTTACGGGTACCAAAGTTAAGCTACGTCGAGCCGGGATACCAGTTACTGTAAGCTTGGATGTCAGAGTAGTGTAATGAATAATGGCTCGGAATTGTTTATCGGAGAGCAGAGTTCCAATTCCAGCCGGGTTCGTTAAATTCACTGACGCGCAAATAACCTTGGGAAAGATATGAATGCATTTCTCTAGCTATGGGTTAATTATAACTTATTAACGAGTTATCACGAGAATTTTTATAATATCAAAATGTTTTCTTGCTTTAAATCTACAAAGAGTTGATAAGCTAAAAGAAATGATTAAAAGTAATACGAGGTTGGCTTTCGGTTCATGATTCTTCGTCTCTGATATGTCTTTTCCGTCCTTCCTCACTAACAAAACAGATTAACGTTTGTGAGGCATTCGCAGGAGATTCTAACCATTTTTTTTATCATGCCTTGCACTTTTACTTTCTTGGCTTACGGCCACATCACGACAAAACACCTGTTCCGAACGATCACCGCAGTTAAGCAATAAGGATCCTGATCAGTAATAAAATGGGTGACCGCTTCGGATTATCACTTGCTGTAAGCTTCAATGTGCAAATACTGGAATGGACTTACTGCGACATCACGTTGAAACTCCGATTCTAAACGATCACCGAAGTTAAGCAATAAGGATCCTGATCAGTAATAAAATGGGTGTCCGCTTCGGATTATCACTTGCTGTAAGTTTCAATGTGCAAATGGTGGAATGGACTTACTGCGACATCACGTTGAAACTCCGATTCTAAACGATCACCGAAGTTAAGCAATAAGGATCCTGATCAGTAATAAAATGGGTGTCCGCTTCGGATTATCACTTGCTGTAAGTTTCAATGTGCAAATGGTGGAATGGACTTACTGCGACATCACGTTGAAACTCCGATTCTAAACGATCACCGAAGTTAAGCAATAAGGATCCTGATCAGTAATAAAATGGGTGTCCGCTTCGGATTATCACTTGCTGTAAGTTTCAATGTGCAAATGGTGGAATGGACTTACTGCGACATCACGTTGAAACTCCGATTCTAAACGATCACCGAAGTTAAGCAATAAGGATCCTGATCAGTAATAAAATGGGTGTCCGCTTCGTATTATCACTTGCTGTAAGTTTCAATGTGCAAATGGTGGAATGGACTTACTGCGACATCACGTTGAAACTCCGATTCTAAACGATCACCGAAATTGTTACCAGAAAAACTTTTAAGGTTTACAACCGCATCACGAGGAAACACCACTTCCCTTCCCACTAGTGAAGATAAGCAACGCCGACCCTGGTTAGTGTCTAGATGGGTGACCGCTTGGGAAT
This sequence comes from Ascarosepion bandense, assembly GCA_037127315.1. Taxonomy (NCBI): domain Eukaryota; kingdom Metazoa; phylum Mollusca; class Cephalopoda; order Sepiida; family Sepiidae; genus Ascarosepion; species Ascarosepion bandense. Next base: position 432,645 of record JBBBDQ010000619.1, on the reverse strand, counting down.
ACTGAAGGGTGTAAGGTCATCCTTACGTGTGGTTTAATGGATAATAGCTCGAAATTGTTAATCGGAGAGCAGAGTTCCAATTCCAGTCGGGTTCATTAAATTCACTGACGCGCAAATAACCTTGGGAAAGATGAATGCATTTCTCTAGCTATGGGTTAATTATAACTTATTAACGAGTTATCACGAGAATTTTTATAATATCAAAATATTTTCTTGCTTTAAATCTACAAAGGATCGATAAAAAAAAGTTAAAATATAAGATTAGGTTTGCTTTCAGTTCATCATTCTTAGTTAACTCAGATTTGTATTTTTCGTTCCAGAGTTAGTTGGTTAAACACAGAGAAGTTACGAATCCGCCTCCCCTCACTCATCTACGAAATATTTAGAAAGAAAAAAGAATCATTAAAAAAAAAATTAAATTCAAGATTTTCTGGCTTTAAATAACCTACAAACAGTTGATGAACCGCAAAAGAGACTGAATAATTATAAACACAAAAAACTTTAGGTGATAGGAATTTTGAACCGAACCCTTTATTCCAAAAAGGGTTTCGTTCAAAATTCATAATACCTGAAGGTCGGAGCGTACAACAGACGCCGAAACGGCTGAACCGATTTTCTTGAAAATTTACACAGTTGTACTATAAGTGTTTGCGAGTGTTTTTAGCTAGGTTTTGTGTCGAGGTACCCCCTGATAAATATACAAAATCGATAATCGAAAAAGTCAGGTTTTAGAAGGAGTGGTCCAATTTTAATCAAATTTGATACACTCATAGACAAAGACAAAAGAAACGATATTAAAAAGTTTCAAGGTTTCAGTTCTTAAAATAGTGCAGAAAATTGATATATATATACATATATATATAAAACGATGTTTATGTGTGTTTATCTGCATGTACGTCTAGTTTTTTTTTACAGCCCTTTTATTTTAGTTTTTGCTTCGAGTTTGGCTCTAAGTAGGTATAATTGTAGTTCTTACTCAGCCATGATACCATTTACTCAGAGGACTTATTTAGCCTTCAAAATTCAGTTTACGACGAAAAAAACCATATTTGATATCGATACCAGGAAATCAAAATTTGACTTACATCCATTCATTTTTCTTTCAGTCTACGGTTTCGCTTTAACTGGAAACAACTATTGCTTTTTAGTCTTTCGTGCCAACGTCCAAAGAATCTGAGCTCCAGGACCATGGATTAGTTTTAAAGTTTTGTTTTTTTACACCCGAGCAACGCCGGGCTATACTGCTAGTATAGTAATAATGATGAGGGCAACAGCCGGAAACTAAATAAAAATTGTTTAGAAGATATTTTCGAAGCCTACATTTGTTTAAGGATGTGCGTTGTGGCGCAGTGGATATCGACTCGGAACGAGAAATAGGAGAGCCGAGTTCGAATTCCAGTTGAATTCATTGCATTCACTTACGCGCAAATACCCTTGGGAAAGGTATTAATCCGTCTATTCCTTCCAGTTATGGGTTAAATAACAGGATAGATTGGGTTCTATAGCCTTGGTCGGCAACCAGTCTACCGCAGAAAGCAATGGCAACCTACTGCGGGATAATCTTCTGCCCAGTCAGTCATGTCTCTTTCGAGACATGATCGCCCAAAGCGTGTATCACGTATGGCACTTAACTGACTGACATTTGTTTAAAACTCAAAGTGTGCCCCTTACGCTCGAGATACGTGACAGACGCAAAATAGGATTACAGATATTGCATCATAGAAAGAAGTTACATTTGGTCTTAATTATCGCTTCAATTCAAGGAAGTATAGCAGAAACAAGACATTTTGTAGGTTTGGCCAGTTCATGCCTAGCCAGGGCTTTGGTGAATGAAACTTAAACAGCTTCTCTTTACCGCAAATTACAATCAAAAGAATCTTGACTTATTCTATTTTTGCTGTCCGGCAATCTCTGTAATTTTTTTTTTTTTAACTTTTTCAGTGCAGTCTTATCGATTAGACCCTAAACTTTCAGATTAGCAAAAAAAAAAAAAAAAAATTGGAAAAATTCAATATTTAAAGATTTTTGCTCAGTTTTTTATACAACGTTCTAGTAAACTGAACCCCCCATATTGGAAACACTCTTTGGGATCGAGTAAAAGCCTTTCTTGGGCGGGGGGTTCCAAAGAATAAGTTGACAAACTTAACAAGTTTTAGAAAAAAAAAAATAAATAAAAATGAAGAGCAATAAAAATTACAGAAGTGGGGGGGGGGGGCTTCCTACAGGTCCGCCTTACTTTTAATCGTAGTTTTATTTTCTCTATGCTGTATTCAGAATTACTTCACATCTAAATAATATTCTCAAATAAAACTAGAGTTTTCTACAGGAATGCACCTCTCGAAATATTTTGGCTAATGTTTAGAAAGCTTGTCTCTTATTACAAGCTAAGTAGGGAGTTTGATCCTCACTTGTTACACCATACTGTCGGCCTTGTACCAATGTAAGCAGCGTTTAAATCAACTCTCCAAGTATATTTTTTCCAAATTTTTATTGTCCTCTTACAACTGAATACACATTTTGAATCACGAATACCATTTTTGTTCTAAAGATTTTAAGCGCTGCTCTGTTTGCTGAGTAAATTAATTGTAAACACACAAGCCAAACAAATTCTTAAGATAGCTGAAAAGAATGACAAGAGACTACAAATAAACTGCAAAAAAAAACCGAATGCATGGTCATAAGCAAAAAGAGCAGCCCAAAATGCCAAATACAGGTGGGGGATGTTGAAATCAAGCAGGTACGAAAATTTCAGTTCTTCAATATGGCAGTGAATGTTGGACAATATCAACAAAGATGAAAGGAAAACTTGAAACAATTAAAATGTGGTTCTACAGAAGGATGCCGCGGATATCGTGGACTGAGCATGTGAGCAATGACGAGGTTTTGGAAAGGATGAAAACAAAAAGGAAATTAATATCGAGCATCAGGAAGAGACAGCTGAAGTTCTTGGAACATGCAGAGAGGAAGGAGGGCTTGGAGAACCTGATGTTAATAAGCCAGACAGCGGGGAAAAAGAGACAGAGGAAAGCAGCGGATAATTTGAAGGGCCTGATCAGGTGGATGACAGAACGGGGACTGCGAGACGTTACAAGAGAAAGCGTGATAAGAGCCATCATGGATAGGGAGATGTGGAAGGCCATGATTGCCTACGTCCTGAAAGGACAAGGCACATAGAAGAAATATCCTTACTTGGCTTTTGATGGTTTTGTGCGATAACGTTTACATATAAAATTGGGAATAGTTCGAAAAGAGACGAAAATAAATTTGAAGATTATTACCATTGTTTTTCCTTATTTTGTTTTGCGTCGTGGAACAATTTACTTACAATTTATACAACATAATCATCTAACATTTAGAAAATTAAGTGTTGTATTCATGATCTGAAGCACTTAATAATTTATGAAAAACCTTTCTTGAAGAGGCGCGTTTCTGTAGAAGCAATAAAACAGGTTCGCATTTTGAAATCTCCATTAAACGCAGGGAAGGAATGAATATATAGAAATAAATATTTTCGGATAGAAAAAAAACTATGTAGGGGAACGGAGGTAAAATTTATTCGTCAATCACATTAATTTCAGGGGATAGATACTGAAAAATGTGTTAATGTAACGCCCACAATTTTGTAGATTTAACACTTGTAATAAAACTTATTCAGATAAAATCGAACCGAACATTCAAGAATGGAAACAAAGTCTGTAGACTACAGTGTAAAAAACAGTTTCAAGAATAATGCATTTTAAAATTGTTTCAAGTGAAATATAAAATATAGGCTTTCTCTTTCAATTATATTAAATTTGGTCGTTTTAAATATAACGCAATATTTTTAAACAACGGAAAACTAAAATCTCAAATGAAATTACGGGTTTTGAAACTTACTGGCATTTTGTAGTCAGTCCGAATTACTGTTTGACTTGAAAGTAATAACAAAAAAAATGGCGTCACCTAAACTTGAACTTTTAAATTCAATTATTCAACAATTTTTCTGATTGACTGACTTAATTTTTTTTATTTGGAATAGTTCAAAACAAATGTTATTCAGCTTAAAGATTATAGACTCCAATCTCTGATTTCAGTGAAGAAAAAAAAACGAAAATGTCAAGATGATTCAATGGGTTGTTTTCATAATCAGTTTCATTTTTAGCTGAATCGGGTTTCGATCCTCGTTAGAGATTAAGCTTTTTAATATATATATATAAAAAACAATACAAGCATCATTATAAGTTCAATGTGGCTTCCCTGTGTCTTTTCTATTAATACTTTCACGGCTTCTGCCCCGATAAACTCAGCTCACTGATGCCCCATATATACAAGGTAACCAAAAAAGTTCTGTCCGTTTTTAAAGGAAAAAAAGAAAACCCTTCACAGTATGTGTACCTTATATTTAGTCTTCGAAGTAATCGCCATCGGCATCCAGCACCTTCTGCCAAAGTGTCTCCTGCTGTATCATGTCCTTGCGGTAGAACTCGGGGGATTTTGAAGCAAAGAAGTCCGTCAGGGCTTTGCTGAAGTCTGCTTCATTGGTGAAGGATTTCCCACGGAGATGATTATTCAGGGAGTTGAAGAGGGGGTAATCGGATGGCGCAAGGTCAGGTGAAATGTTGAACTGTTTTGCAAGTCCACCACACATTAGACTATTGTCCTCTTCAATGGCTGCCTTCAGGACTCTGTCATTCAAAACCTGTGGTCGACCACTGCGGGGCTCATCATGGAGAGACAAATCTCCCGACTTGAATTTTCGAAACCACAGCACTATCCCCAAACGCTTCACATATGCGGCGACTTGATGCAACTGCTGATAAGCCCACTTTGAAGTCGTAAAGCAAACAGCCCCGAACGAGATCACTATTTATTTTGTAAAAAAATTACAAAATTGTGGCACAAAGCCGAAAAGGGAAGGTGGGAAAGGTTGGTACTCACTGAACTATCCTATACCGAGCTAAACATTATCACGACCCATTCACTCATGACAATTTGCACAATCACCACAAGAACCCATCCAACAACTCCCAATCCTTCATACACCACAATGCCGCAAACTTACAAGGGACACCTAAAAAAGTGGGGAAATAACCCATCACTTCCATCCTTCTCACTGCTGTCCAGCTCATACCTGATGGCCGAGCACGGAGCGCGTGTTTTTTTATAATCTCTGATGTTCCTACTTCCGGCTGTCCGAATTCTATAACAATTCCTAAATGCATTTCGTATATATTTCAACTTCATTCAATGACTTATCAAAAAAAACGGACAGAACATGTTTCGTTTCCTTGTATGAATTTACTCGAACAACCAGACTAGCAACTAGGTCCCGCACTTTTACTGTGAAACCAATACATTGTAAACGCAAATTCTACTCCATCAGCTTCTTTTCCCGCACTTTCCGCCTGTGAAATTCCCTTCCGTTTACTTGCTTCCCGACAGCTACAATCTCCAAGAATTTAAATGTAAAGTCAATAGTTATCTCCTATCTTACTGATTTGCATCCTCTCTCTCATGCTTCTTTCTCTGTCTACACAAGTCTCATTAGTATTCTCATCCTTCTCTTACCTACTTCCTGAGACCACCTACTTCCTGAGTTTGAATTACAGTCGAGTTCGTACTAATAACCTTCGGAATATTATGGAGTCCATCTCTTTCAGCCGAACTATAAGAAAATAGTTAGGCCGACGCGGTCTCATAGCCTTGAATGTTTAACGGTCTATACTCTGCATTCAAAACCTGCGGAGGGTCAGTCGAACGACCTTAATTCATGCTGTACACCATCCCTTGTTCCTGTTTAGGATGTGGTTTCCGGCTTTCTCTTTTCCAATCTTTCCACTCCCTTTTTTTTTCTCAATTGGAGTAGATAGACTAAACTATCGCCCGGTTCATACTACACCCTCTATTGAACAGGTGTAGAGACTCATCCGTTGTTCCCTGTTTAGGATGTGGTTTCCGGCTTTCTCTCTTCTAATCTTTTCACTCTTACGTAGCCCTCTGCACATCAGTGGCGTTACCGCCTTGCTCGGGGTGATAGAATTAAAAACAATATATATATATATATATATATATATATATATATATATATATATATATTATTATTATTATTATTATTATTATTATTATTATTACTTAAAACACCTGCAAACTACAAAATTGTATATTTTGTTTCCATATTGAAAGAACAATGTCACATCAGATAATTAATAATGATGGTAATAAACGGTTTATTTTAAAAATTTATTTTAAATTAAAAGTTTCTTACTATCATTGTAGGCACAAGTTCCAACGTGAAAATTACTGATAAATATTCATTGCCCTATTTTTATATTGATCACTTTTAAACTAATATTTTGAACGTCGCAGTTATTTTCTTCGTTCTTATTCATTTGGATATATATATATATATATATTTTAATTCAGATACATTAATCCAAGCGGAAAAAGCAGGAAGGTAAATTCCAAAAACCCGATCCTAATTAATATTAAAATTTTATTTTAATATTAAAAAATGATACAGGAAGAGAGCTCCATGTAATAAAATATTACAGAGCAAATATAAATATTTTTTTTTTGCGAACCCAGACGATGTCAATTTTTTCTATTTTTTTTCTTTTCTTGTTTATTTCATTTTATTTTATTTTATCTTTTTTTTTCTTTTTCTTTTTTAATTTATTTGCAAATCTATTTAAAAAGGAAAATTAGACTGATTTTTCTCCAGTTTCTGAAAGAATTTTTCTGTTGCTGAGGTGATGTGTTATCCCCCGTGGGGATTTTCATATCGTAATGATATTAGTCATCCACATACAAGCCTCATTTGGATATATATATATATATATATTACTCATCCACATACAAGCCTGTTTCGCTGTTTCACAGCTCATCAGTGTGGCTAGACGCATCCACTCGCCTCTGGCCGGGATCGAAACTCGACCGATTTGGTGTCAGATAAACTAACTGGAATAGATTTTAATATTCTTATAATTTTTTCTATCAAATTAAGGTTTGTTATATCAGCCTGATCAATGGACTCCTGATGATGACCAAAGCAAAAATGGTCTAAATGTTGCGCGTCTCAAATAACATAGATATCAAACAAAAGTATAGCGATAGATATATATATATGTTTAATACATTCAAGGGTCATACAATAAATAAAGTGAATTTTTCGGTATAAGAACTTCAGCCAATCGCTCACAGCACCTCATCATCACTTTCACACTTCCTGCCTCTCGTGAGCGCTTTCAAGGGACCAAAGAGGTGAATGACTGAAAAGGCAAGGTCTGGGCTATAAGGGGAATGAGGGAGCAGTTTCCAGCCCAGCTTGTTGATGGTCTGCACCGTTTAGGCTGCTGTGTGACCCACTGGCAGCTGACCTTCGAGTAGGTAAGGTCATCATGGACAATTTTTTGTTCTGTCCCAACAGATAGGCTCAAATTCCTTGCAATGTCATCCACTGTCACCCTTCTGTCAGACTCAATGAGGTCATGGACTGATTCGATCACCTCAGGAGACCTCACTTCTGTAGGCCTCCCAGGCCTGTCTTCATCCTCAACACTGCTCCGTCCTTCTTTAAACAATTTCGCCCACTTGTAGACATGTTTTGGCTGAAACATGTAGCACCATACACAGTTGACATTCTCCTATGAATTTCTACTGGTTTGCACCATTCAGCAACCAAAACCTTGATAACTGACCTCTGTTCAATCCTGGAGTATGCTTCTTGGTTGGCCATTTTTGTTCATCTCCAAAACTCTCAACGTATTTTTTCAATCTTCAAAAAGAATTCAATCACTTGGAAAAAGAAGTAAAGGAAACAAATTTTAAAAAGTAAGCTTCTATCAGTATTAGAAGTTCCTTATACCGAAAAATTCGCCTTATTTATTGAATGATCCTCGTAGAAGTTCTTATACCGAAAAATTCACCTTATTTATTGAATGACCCTCGTAGAAGTCCTTATACCGAAAAATTCAGCTTATTTATTGAATGACTCTGGTAGAAGTCTTTATAACGAAAAAATCACCTTATTTACTGAATGACCCTTGTATAAGTCCTTATACCGAAAAAATCACCTTATTTATTGAATGACTCTGGTAGAAGTCTTTAAAACGAAAACTTCACCTTATTTATTGAATGACACTTGTAGAAGTCCTTATACCGAAAAATTCAACTTATTTATTGAATGACCCTCGTAGAAGTCCTTATACCGAAAAATTCACCTTATTTATTGAATGACCCTCGTATCTAAAAAAAATAAATTGATAAATATTTCGTTTGACGTGATTTACAAAATATATATTTCCCTACGAATTCAATTGGACTGTGATAAACCAATGCAAACTTTGTCATTTGCCGCTATATCATTATGAACATGCGCAGACGTAGCTTCCGATGCCTAAACATTACTTCCTTCCTACACACATTGACTTAATTTACATAATTCAATCAGATAAAAATAGACGGATGTGGGTTTAATCTTATAAATTAAATTAAATATTATGTATATTTACAAAACCAAAATTACATCGGCAGATATCTACTGCAAAACCAAAATTCTTCTGATGTTGACTCATGTGATAAAGATGTTTGTCCGTTAATTGTATCTGCAAATATAAACATGGTGGTTTCGCATTCAAAGCTCTGAGCAAACATTAGATATCTATGCAGTATATTGCAATCTTCTGGTAGGCTGAAGTCATATATACCTGGTGCCCATAAAGATTGTGTGCTCTTTAAAAAAAATATAACTTTATTTGTATTTGCGATAGAAATAAATTGTAAGAAGGATTAGAAAGAACTAAAGAATTTATTCAAATTTTATTTAAGTTTCCACATGTCCTCCATCATTAGCAATACAAAGGGTTATACGATTTTGCATTTCACAGAAAACATTTGCCAACTGATTTACAGTAATGCCTGAGATCACATTAGTTATCTTAGCTTTCAAAACTTCTAATGAACAAGGTTTGGTTGCATACACAATTGCTTTTTCATGAAAAAAAATCTAATGAAGTTAAATCTGGCAAACATGGAGGCCTATAAAATGGTCCACCCGTTTCCGATCCATTCCGTTTGGAAATTCCTGATTTAGAAACTGTCGCTCCCTCTTATTATCTTTCAAGTTTAATTGTTCAAGCTGCTGAATAAATTAAAATTTTTTAAAGTGCACACGAGCTTTATGGATACCCTGTATTTATACTAACACAGCGGTATAAAAAAGAAATTGTGATGTGCAGTGATAGTAATGAAACTGGCGGGCCTGAAGTAGACTCGAACCACCGCCTTTAAATTTGTTGTTTTTCTTTTCTTTTTTTTTTTACTTTTTTCATCGCACTCTTATCGATTATTACATAAAGTTTCCGATTATCAAAAGCCATTTGTAAAAATTTCAATATTTAAACAATTTTAGGGGATAGGGCTCAGTTTCTCATACAACGTTATAGTAAATCGATCCTCCATTTTGGAACCACTCACGTTGGGGTCGCTTTGTTTTGTTTTTTGGTGGGGTGAGTTGTTGCTCTTGTGTTTGTCTCTTTCAAGTTTTCTTCTGTTCTTACGGTGGAATCTTCGGAAACTCCAAGAATGGCTTTATTAAAAAGATTTCGCAAAGGATTCAGTTGTTAAATATGCGCAAGCAAAAATCTTAATTGCACAGGATCGATTTACTATAAGGTTGTATGAAAAACCGAGGTAACCCCATCACTAAAATTGTTTAAATGTTGAAATTTTTACAAATTTTTTTTTTTTAATCGGAAAGTTTTGGGTTTAATCGATAAGATTGCACTGAAAAAAGTAAAAAAAAAAAATGATAATCAACAAATTTACAAGTGGTGGTAATGTCGCACCGGCGAGTGGTTCCAAAATGGAGGATCGATTTACCATAACGTTGTATGAAAAACTGAGCCCACACTAAAATTGTTTAAATATTGATATTTTTCCAAATTTTTTTTGTCAGTTTGAAAGTTTAGGGTGTAATTGATAATACTGCATTGAAAAAAGTAAAAAAAGAAAAAAAAGGAAAACAACAAATTTAAAGGTGGTGGTAGTTTCATTCAGGTCCGCCATATAACTTATAGGAAGAATTGTAAGGTAGGACGTTGGTATGAAAATTTACTAGGGAGAGCAATAGTATAAAAAATTATGTACTTAATTCTCCTATTGAATATGACATACAGAAATATTCATAGAATAAATGCAGTTTTCCATAAGGCTAAATTTGAGTGCAATGCAAGAATAAATTGTTTCTTTTTGGAAAATTCTAATGGTTCCATCATTACAATAAAGGCATAGAAACGGTTAATAGATTTTGTCATATTTAACCCTATACTTTGGCTGTGATGAAATTAATATTAGTTCAGAATGAGAAATTTGAGAGCCGTGTTCGAATTCCAGTTGCATTCACTCACGCGCAAATACTCTTTAGAAAAGTATAAATCCATCTCCTCTATCTCCAACTACAGGCTGAATAGCACGAGAGATTGGGTTCGATAGCCTTGGTTGGCAACCAGTCTACCTTAGTAAGAAATGGCAACCTACTGCGGGAATATCTTCAGCCTAGTCAGTACATGTATCGAATGAGACATGATAGCCCAAGCCTATATCAATTATGGCACTTAACTGCTTGATCTAGATAAAAAGATTAATTAGCAGAACAGAGTGGGTTCTATATCCTTGGTTGGCAACCAGTCTACCGTAGTAAATGGCAACCTACTGCGGGAATATCTTCAGCCTAGTCAGTACATGTATCGAATGAGACATGATAGCCCAAGCCTATATCAATTATGGCACTTAACTGCTTGATCTAGATAAAAAGATTGATTAGCAGAACAGAGTGGGTTCTATATCCTTGGTTGGCAACCAGTCTACCGTAGTAAGAAATGGCAACCTACTGCGGGAATATCTTCAGCCTAGTCAGTACATGTATCGAATGAGACATGATAGACCAAGCCTATATCAATTATGGCACTTAACAGCTTGATCTAGATAAAAAGATTGATTAGCAGAACAGAGCGGGTTCTATATCCTTGGTTGGCAACCAGTCTACCGTAGTAAGAAATGGCAACCTACTGCGGGAATATCTTCACCCTAGTCAGTACATGTATCGAATGAGACATGATAGCCCAAGCCTATATCAATTATGGCACTTAACTGCTTGATCTAAATAAAAAGATTGATTATCAGAACAGAGTGGGTTCTATATCCTTGGTTGGCAACCAGTCTACCGTAGTAAGAAATGGTAACCTACTGCGGGAATATCTTCAGCCTAGTCAGTACATGTATCGAATGAGACATGATCGTGCAATCATGTATCATGTATGACGTTTAACTGACAGACTGAAAATCAGTTCTAAAGAAAGACGCAGTAAATGTTTTTGCAAGTCATTAGCATTTAAATTTGTAATGGATAGGATTGGGAAGACAGAGAGCAGATTTCGAATTCTACTCCGATTAATGACAATCACTTGCATACTAATAACCATGGGAAACGTAAGGATAAAATAGCAGGACAGACTGCGTTTTGGCAACCTCTATAAGAGAAGGAAAACTTTGAATTCACAACCAGCCTAGAGAGGGATAGGCTCCGTCAGGCTGTTGTACGCAAAGAAACCAACTTCTACTCAGGCTGCAATATATGTGGTTCCCCTACGACTCGAATGAGTCACGTGATATCTGGATATGGATGTGGATATGTATATATCTGGATCTGGGTATGTATATATCTGGATCTGGGTATGTATATATCTGGATCTGGATATTCGAAAGTTCGGAAAGGAACAATGTATTTCGCCGCTATGAATTATCAAGTCAATCAAACAAGACTTAACAGTATTTACATTATTCAGACTATTGTCCTAATCTTTCTTGCCATTTGTACGACGTTTCGACCGTTCTACGCTCCGGCTTTTTCAGGTGCTAAGAATTTCGAACCAAACCCCTGATTACAATCACTGGGGTATATCATTCTCAAACCTTGCGTAGTAATAATGCCACGATTGGAAGTCATGAGTTATCTCCCTCTAACCATGCAAGTTACTTGTTCACTACTACTGTAGCCTTGTAATGAACTCACAACTCTTTGGGTCAAGTCACAGGAACTAACCAACGTCTATATCGACTGGGCCATGTGTCCTTAAGGCAGTGGTGAACAAGTAACTTGCAGTTTACTGTCATGCCCAGGACCCGTTTCATTTGAGGTCATTTGGGAGAGTGCTGGCAGGGAGGCTCTGTGCGTTGCTCTCTGAGCTACTAGCTTCATCAAATCTGATGGTATGCAGGGAAAGTTTATGGTGGTTAAAGGAGATTAACTTCCCGACTAGAGATTTCAGTTTAATATTTAGTTTTTATAGCATCTTGCTACCCGGGGAAAAAAGTAGACTCTTTTCCTTATCTCTAATACTAAATTTGTTATACGGTTGGATATGCTCAAAAATTTATAGTCCTCCTTCACACCCTGATTGAGCACTCTGGAAGTATGGTATACTTTGAAAAAACAGTAGCTACTCTGTCATCTCAATCAGTTAAGTGCCATACGTGAAACACGCTTGGGCGATCATGTCTCTTTCGAGACATGACTGACTGGGCAGAAAATTATCCCGCAGTAGGTTGCCATTGCTTTCTGCGGTAGACCGGTTGCCGACCAAGGCTATAGAACCCAATCTGTCCTGCTATTTAACCCATAACTGGAGGGAAGAGACGGATTAATACCTTTCCCACGGGTATTTGTGCGTAAGTGAATGCAATGGATTCAACTGAAATTCGAACTCGGCTCCCCGGGTTCTCGTTCCGAGCCGATATCCACTGTACCGCAAATGAATTAGAACACTCTCACCACTGGCGTATGATACATGATATACCACACGCTAAAAGTCTGCCCATAGCTCAGAGGTAGAATCGCCGATTGACGCAAATTCGGTCCGATTTCAATCTTGGGTAACTTGTGAGCTGTCATACAGCCAAACAGATCTGTCTGCAGATAAATATATGTATCTACATTGGCCACACCACAAATTAGCTCTCACGGCGTCTGACGTTGCACTTAAATGAAAATTCAAATATATTCCGTCATTTAGAACAACACGGTTATCAACGCACACTTCTGAGAAAAACACTCGTTGATAACACGTACAGACTCAAACAAGAAAATAATAAACAGAAACTAAAAATCCTCGAAGCACTCTACATTAAACAATTTAAACCTGGTTTGAATACAATCAATTTTGATATTTCCAATAACGTACTCAAATGTCTGTAATCAGACCAGGGACCACAACGCCACTATTTTGTCACTGTCTTCGGCCATCCGCCACGGTAGGGATGGACTTATATTTTCAATTCAATTCTCTTTATTGTTAATAACTTAAATGTTCTATGTTTACTGTGTGTTAATATTTATTCTTTGATAATGGCTTATGTGAGCCGAAAGCTTAGACCCGATAAAAAAAATCAACAATTACTGTGATTTTTTGTTGTCTTTCAACGACAGCACCATCAAGTATATCAGACGGTATGAACGGATCCTACACAAGATTAATAGACAAAACTTGTCTATATTATTCAATGAAACCTGCATTAATATATATATATATATATATATATATATATATATATATATATATATGTATGTATCAGTAAAAATCCTGAAGAAGATTGGTAAATAATCCCGGATGATCCTAAATATCGATTAAATATTAAAACTGACCCAACAAAGAGAAAAATGTAAATATTCATTTATTACATCTATGAGTTCAGATCACCTTTAGTGGTATAGTTATTTTAACATGTCAGATCATGTATTGTCAACCCCAACTGGCCGTATAATGAAGAAAATTATTGTACCGGAAACAAAAATTAGTAAAGGAAGGGATGAGGAATGTTGTTTAGGAAAGGGTCAAGAAGAAAAAATAGTAATAATCTAACTTCAGGTAATTTGTCCCTTGGGTCATGGGTAGTAACTAGGAAAAAGCTTCAGATTCTCCAAATTTGAAATCTAATTTTTGTAAGAGGCAGAACATATGAGTAAATATAAGAAGGGTATAATTAATGGAATTTAAATCTACTCCGGTGACAACACTTGCTAATTAATTCGTTACGTTTATTAAGAAGTAAGTTCTGATATTGGTTATGGTGGGCAAATAAATTAAATATATTTGCACATTTAACGCTGACTATATCTACACTGGCTCTTGAGATCGAGGATGATCTGGAATACACACACACACACACACACACACACACACACACACACACACACACACACATGATCACCGGTCTGATGATCTCATTAGTCCGGGATCGTAAAACACGAAATTTTGAAGTCGGCATGAACCTGCTCAGTTAAAATGACAACCTCTTTGTGCTTATCAACGCTCTTTCTCCATCCCGATATCGAACACTTTACGATAAAAAAATGCTTGCCAACAAAGCGAAATATATTTTATCAGTAAAACACTGAAAAACAACACCCTAGGCGCTAAGCATTATTTCTCAAGTAAACACTATATGGCGGTTGATAAAAACAATTTTACAGTTAACGCTGACTGTTTCTACCTTAGCTATTGATATCAAACCTGAAAACCTGAAATAGGGTTTGAAGTAATATATATATATATATATATATATATATATATATATATATATATATATACTATTTTACGCTCACACACCCTGATTGAGCACTCTGGAAGAATGGTAGACATTGAAAAACAGTAGCTACTCTGGCATCTACGCACCGCTCATTCAGTAATGAATTAGAGCACACTGGCTATTGGGCGGGTCTAATGATAAAATACACGCTAAAAAGTCTGCCTTCTTCTACCTAGCGCCCATAGCCCAGAGGTAGAATCGCCGACTGACGCTAATTCGGTCGAGTTTTAATCCTGGCTAAAAAGCAATCGGAGTCTAACCGAACTGATGAGCTGTGATATAGCGAAACAGATTTGTCAGCAGATGACTATATATAGTGTATCGAGGCAGCAGATAATTTTCTAAACATATACTGTTAAATATAAGAGACAATGAATGTCTACTATGTTTCATCATGAGCCGTTCTAAACATCGTATTTTGGCGTTAATTTCTGTTGAAAATAAGGACAAAAATTCTCCAACATTTGAATAATTTCTTATTAAGTTGGTCCTAAGCTTTCTGCTCACATGAGTCATCTTCAGAAAGGTTATAAGGACGGTAACATAAAAACATCCACCATCAGCGACGATTTTATCTTGTGTTGACATAAAACATTGCTAAGCAACAACAGTCACAATTAGCAAACGCAGCTCGTAAATTGTAATGAAATTCTATGACGTCACACCGCGTGAGAGCCTCAAATGTTAACAGAACCATATATTTAAATGCAATGCAATTTTTTATGATAAGATTTAAACGCGATTTTATTAAGAGTCGGTTGTTTTGATTTAATGTGGATGGCTTCCAATATCTGAAGGTGCTTTTTACTGTGTGTATGCGTGAGTATAAGTATATTATCGACTAAAATCTGTCTAATATTACCTACATGGTTATGTGTTTTTGAGAAATGTTGTTTAATTGTTTAATTCTGCTCTGATCAGAAGGGTGACAGGTAAGCCTACGGGAGAGCGTGGTTGTGGTAAAACCGATATATATATATATATATATATATATATATATATATATATATATATATCGACGTAAGGTGATAATGACAACTGAGATTTGAAAATAAAGCAATGATAGAAAATAGATTAAAAAAATCTTCGATAGGAAGTGTTATTATGCATGTACAAACCATTGTAATAACAAAATTACAATATATATATATATAGATATATATATATATATATATATACAGAACTGTGCAAAAGTATTAGGACAATAACTATTTTATGGTTTATGAGACATATTGACAGAAATTAAACAATTTAATCAAAGTAATTTTATTTGATTTATTTAACAAATGCTTGTGTAGTGGATTTATTATTAAATTAGTACCAGAGATACAATCTCTGAACGGGCATTTAAATTGATACACTACATTGGTTTTCTGTATATATATATATATAATATATATATATATATATATATATATATGCATATATATAGTTTTTAATTTTAATTTTAATTTATTTTATTTTATTTTCCAATTTATTATATTAAGACTAATGAATTTATATCTTCGTGTTATGCTTTTTTAAATATCCTTTATTTTATGTTTTATGAATAATTTTTCTGTTTGTGTATATGATTTCATCATATTTTTTTTTTAAATGTCGACAGATTTAATTTGAATCAATGGAACCAATGACTATATCTGTCACCAATTCCTTTTCGGCCAAAATTTAAAATTTGTCTTTCTAGGTCGTTTCAATTGTGTCTCCCCTTTCCTCTCTCTCTCTCTCTCTCTCTCTCTCTCTCTCTCTCTCTCTACATTTTTTCACTTTTTTCCTCTTTATTTCCCTCTTCACTTTCTACTCCTTCTGTAGCTTTCCTTTTCCTCTTTCTTTGTAGTTAAATTGTAATTAAAAAGGCGTCATTTGCGCTGGTTACTTTACACCCATGGTTAGTGTTCTCGGTTTAAATCCTTAAAATTGTTAAAATATTTAGATTTCTGCATTAAATAACCCACGATTAAAATGGCGCAAAATAAAATACACCGAAATATATCAAGATATACTATATTATAGTAGAACTAGCAATATAGCCCGGCGTTGCTCGGGGATAATGGAAGCTTTAAAACTAATCCATGGTCCTGGAGCTCAGACTCTTTGGACGTTGGCACGAAAGACTAAAAAGCAATACTTGTTTCCAGTTAAAGCGTAACTGTAGACTGAAAGAAAAATGAATGGATATAAGTCAAATTTTCATTTTCTGGTATCGATATCAAATAAGTTTTTTTCGTCGTAAACTGAATTTTGAAGGCTAAATAAGCCCTCTGAGTAAATGGTATCATGGCTGAGAGTAAGAACTACAATTATACCTACTTAGAGCCAAACTCGAAGCAAAAACTAAAATAAAAGAGCTGTAAAAAAAAACTAGACGTACATGCAGATAAACAGACACACATAAACATCGTTTTATATATATATGTATATATATATCAATTTTCTGCACTATTTTAAGAACTGAAACCTTGAAACTTTTGGATATCGTTTCTTATGTCTTTGTCTATGAGTGTATCAAATTTGATTAAAATTGGACCACTCCTTTTAAAAGCTGACTTTTTCGATTATCGATTTTGGATATTTATCAGGGGGTACCTCGACACAAAACCTAGCCAAAAACACTCGCAAACACTTATAGTACAACTGTGTAAATTTTCAAGAAAATCGGTTCAGCCGTTTCATTTTCTGGTATCGATATCAAATAAGTTTTTTTCGTCGTAAACTGAATTATGAAGGCTAAATAAGCCCTCTAAGTAAATGGTATCATGGCTGAGACTAAGAACTACAATTATACCTGCTTAGAGCCAAACTCGAAGTAAAAACTAAAATAAAAGGGCTGAAAAAAAACCCAGACATACAGGCAGATAAACAGACACACACACACACAAACATCTTGCTTTTATATATATATATATATATATATATATATATATATATATATATTATCGTTTTTCTGCACTATTTTAAGAACTGCAACCTTGAAACTTCTGAATATAGTTTCTTATGTCTTTGTCTATGAGTGTATCAAATTTGATTAAAATCGGACCACTCCTTCTATAACCCGATTTTTTCGATTATCGATTTTCGATATTTATCGGGGGTACCTCGACACATAACGAACAAATAGTATGAAATACATCATTTTTTAAAAACACTTGGATGGCCTAATAATTATAGCCGGTAATGTAGATAATTAAGTATTTATAAATTCATTTGATACACATTTTATTGTGCAGTATTAACAAAAGAACCATTCTATTTTCATTTACAATTATTCACTTGCTAGTAAATACTAAAAAATAATATGAAATTCATCATTTTTTTAAAGCACTGAGATGGCCTAATAATTATAGCAGGTTGTTTTGGTAATTAAATATTTATAAACTCAGTTGATGCACATGTTATTGTGAAGTATTAACAAAAAGAACATTCTATTTTCATTTACACTTATTCACTTGGCAATAAATACTAAAAACTTGTATGAAATACATCATTTTTTAAATCACTGGGGTAGCCTACTAATTATGGCCGGTAGTGTATGTGTGTGTACATAGATATGTGTAAAGAAAAAAATAATAAATCCCCAAATAAAAATCCTAAATGGCTTTGATGCACATAAATAAGTAAAACAAGCACAAAAGACATACAGACATTCTTTAAATCACAAGCCGGAACAAGTTGGAGTAATAAATTTTCTTTATGACAACAAATCTCACAGTGCCCATAACACTTTCCAAAAACAGTGTTTTTTTTTATCTTTTGGTAAATGACACTAAAAGTGTTATATATATGAAATGATTTGTTTGAACATTATTTTTGATCGATACTCGTATTTCGGTAGATATTCTCTTTTTTTTAATCGAAGAGTATTACATATTTATTTCTACTGGCCTGATCATTTATGATAAATTTTTATTACGAAAATGTGTGCCATTCGGCAGGATTCGAACCTGCGACCCTTATCCATATAGGGGAAACCAACAATCGATCGATCGATCGATCGATCGATCTGGCGTGTCTTAGACCTCTCGGCCACAAACGGCCAGTCTAAACGAACTCACATTGAGCCTATAACACAATTTTCGAATTCATCGTAGCAACCATCTCTGCTCTGAAATGTATCGTAATGTCAACAAATGTAAGCATGTTACGGAAATTAACGAAGTTTAACGAAACTTAGTTATAAACAATCGACAATTTGAAATGATTTGCTTGAACATTTTTTTTGATCGATACTCATATTTAGGTAGATATTCTGTTTTTTGTTTTTGTTTTTGTTTTTTTAATCAAACAGTATTATATATTTATTTCTACCGGCCTGTTTAGTTACGATATATATATATATATATATATATATATATATATATTACGGAAATTAACGAAGTTTAACGAAACTTGGTTATAAACAACTGAAAATTTGAAATGATTTGTTTGAACATTATTTTTGATCGATACTTGTATTTAAGTAGATATTCTGTTTTTTTTTAAAATCAAACAGTGATATATATTTATTTCTACCGGCCTGATTATTTATGATACATTTTTATTTTGCACAATGTAAACAATCGCCAGTAGCCAAGGGTGTTCAATTTATTGCAGAACAACGATTGGTGAACGCCCTTAATGCCAAGTGTTTTAAGCTATGAATGTTGCATAATACCAGTGAAAATGGAAAAATATTTCTAAAAAGTGTATTTTGCAAATACCAGATGTCAATGAACTATTTGAGTTGTATCAGCTGTCACAGAGGGTCAGTTTCGAGGTGGTTTAGTATTTCGACAGACAGACTGAGTTGAGAAGAAGGAACCGGCCTTCTAGCTGGTCCACCTCGTATGCGTGTGCGCTCCGATCCGACCAAACCACTCACTCCACAATACAACTAAGTCACCGAAGAGAAAAGTAACGGAATAAAAATATAATTAAATATTTTTTTATTTATAAATGAAGTGTTGATGTCAGTCATTTTAAAGTGAGAGAGCAAGTCACGCTGGGTCTAGTAAATTTCGTCATTTATCTTACGTGAAAAGATGATCAAAATTCGATTCGAGCAGATTTTCGCTGAATTGTTACATTATCGTCAATAATGGTAGAAAAAGAGGAAGAGAAAAAACAGCGACATATTTATTCAAGAAAAAGTTTAAATTCACCAATATATTTGTTGCTGCATTATTTTCGGTGTTGTCGTGGATTCCGGGTGAGGAATCGCACAAAATAACGAACAACATAAGAGATATTGAGATAGAAAAATAAGTTATATTAAACGTAAAGATACAAACTGGAACGCAGGTTAGAAATCCAGGAATACGATTAGTAAGGGATATATATATATATATATATATATATATATATATATATATATATATATATATATTAATTCAGATACTTCAATCCAAGGGAAAAAAGTAGGAAGGTAAATTCCAAAAATCCCGAACCTAATTAATATTAAAAATTTTATTTTAATATTAAAAAATGATACGGGAAGAGAGCTCCATGTAATAAAATATTACAGAGCAAATATATATTAAAAAAGGATTAATTGAAAGATGTTGAATGGCCATTTCGATATGAAGATCCCCACGAGGGACAACACATCACCTCAGCAACAGAAAAATCCTTTCAGAAACTGGAGAAAATTTAGTCTACTTTTCCTTTTTAAATAGATTGCAAAGAAATTAAAAAATAAAATAAAATAAAAATAAAAATAAAGGGAAAGAAAAAGAAAACGAAAAAGAAAAAGATAGAATAAAATCAAATAAATAAGAAAAGAAAAAATTGACATCGTCTGGGTTCGCAAAAAAAAGAGAATGTAACTAAAAATTAACAGACAGCCGTGTTAAATCGACGTAAGTTTATATATATATATATATATATATATATATATATATATATATTAATCATATCACCCCGAGCAAGGCGGCAATGCCACTGAAGCGCAGGGGGCTATGTAGGAGTGAAAAGATTGGAAAAGAGAAAGCCGGGAACCATATCCTGAACAGGGAACAAGGGATGAGCCTCTTCACCTGTACAATAGACGTGGGTGGAGTGAGAACCGGGCGATATTTTAGTCTATCTACTCCAATTGAAAAAAAAAAAGAAAGTGAAAAGCTTGGAAAAGAGAAAGCCGGGAACCACATCCTAAACAGGGAACAAGGGATGAGCCTCTTCACCTGTTCAATAGACGTGGGTGGAGTGTGAACCGGGCGATAGTTTAGTCTATCTACTCCAATTGAAAAAGTAAAAGAAAAAAAAAAGAAAAGGGTGAAAAGATTTGAAAAGAGAAAGCCGGAGACCACATCCTAAACAGGGAACAAGGGATGAGCCTCTTCACCTGTTCAATAGACATGGGTAGAGTGTGAACCGGGCGATAGTTTAGTCTATCTACTCCAATTAAAGTCTATAGTCATCCGCAGACAGATCACAGCTCATCAGTACGGTTACAGATCCGACTGCTTTTTAACCCAGGATTGAAACCCGACCGAATTGGAGTCAGTCGGCGAATCTACTTCTGGCCTATGGGCGCTCAGCTGAAGAAGGCAGACTTTTAGCATATGATGTATCATAAGCCAGTAGTGAGAGTGTTCTAATTCATTACTGACTGAGCGATGCGTAGATGGCAGAGTAGCTACTGTTTTTTCAAAGTCTACCATTCTTCGAGAGTGCTCAATCAGGGTTTAAGAGCGTAAATATTCATCCGCAGACAGATCTGTTTCGCTGTATATATATATATACATATATATATATATATATATATATATATATACTAAAAATCTAAACGTGAGCCAAAATCTACCGCAATTTCACACTACGGTTCTTCAGGGCATATGGCAGTTCTAGAGATTTAGTTTCTTATAATTGGTGTTAGTTTCACTGTGATTAGTATATATATATATATATATATATATATATATATATATAAGTCTTTGAAGTGAAGCCGTGCTGAAGTTAGTATGTCGTGTAATACTATTCTGGCTGAGTGGAGCTCAGAGCTACTATGACTCCTGACGTGGTATTCGCTGTGTAACTTCGGTATCTCTCGGTAACTTACGGACCTCTTACGGTACTCGTACGGATCTGACGTATCTCACTATGGCAGGAGTATATGTATACTCAAGTCGAGTCCTTTATCATAGAAAAAGGGGAGATCCGACAACATTTGAAGAAGAAGAAGAAGAAAAAGAAGAAAGAGAAGAAGAAAAAGAAGAAAGAGAAGAAGCGATTTGTCTCCCCGCTCATATGGGTGAAGTTGTTATCTTCGTCGTCGTCGTCATCCATGGTTCCCAGAAGTATTTACCCATCAAAGAGGGGATACAACATGAAATCATTCAGGTGTAATTTGGTAACCACCTAGCAATGTAATCCGGAAAGCCGAGTTCATTACATTCCATGACATGCCTATGGAATGCTATGACTATATCATTTCCTCCTCCAGCTATGGGTTAATTAGTATAACTTTTATAAGCAAATCAATATAATCTCCATTATTTATAATTCAAAGATATTTTCTGGCATCAGATAACCTTCAAAGGGTTGATAAAATGTAAAAATCAAATCAATTATTTAATTAAATGTAATATTAGTTCATTTTCAGTTTATATTTTTATAATTATTTCAATTATTTTTTATTTATTTTTTACTGCCAATCCGTTGGTGCCTGATAAAGATATGAAATTATTGGATTCCCAGAATTGATTATAATTTTTAAAAAAATACGAAAAAATTCCACAAAATAAATCTAAATAAGGGTCTAGCTTTGTAATTATTAAAAGAAATGGAAGAAAATAAAAGGTTTAAAAAAAAAAAAAGAAATTCATTGAAAATATGTTTGTGAGGCAACTGCTGAGTCATTCGGATTTTCGAAAACAGAGTCCAAGAAAAATGGGGAAAAAACAAATTTAATTTTAATTGTAAAGACGAGAGGGAATTCTTTTAAAGTTGTTATTTTTATGTTATTATTTTTGCTTCAGTTAGATTTATTCATATCGGTCTTTTGGGGAAGAATTTTAATTAAGAAAAACATGCAAGACATTCATAACACCTGTTATAGAGGGTCACTTCACAAACACACAGAATACTTCTATCAAAATAAGACAAATATTTCTATATAATTCTGAAATACTATCATATGAAAGCGGGTACCTCCTCAAGGCTCTATTTTAGGTCCTATGCTATTCCTTATATACATTAACGATCTTCCAGATGTAATAAGATCCCAAGAAAGCATATATGCTGACGACACTAAGGTTTACTCTCGCATCGATAATAAATCTACCATGGTTAACAAAGCAAACCTTGCTTCTTCTTCTTCTTCTATGTGCCCTGTCCCTTCAGGAGTAGGCGATCATGGATCTCCACGTTTCCCTATCCCTTGTGGCTCTTAGTATGTTTGCTCCTGTTGCTCCTGGCAACCCCCGTTCCGTCATCCACCTGATCAGACTCTGCAGATATGTTATCCGCTGCCTTCCTCTGTCTCTCCTTCCTTCTATCTGACCAGTCAGTATCAGGTTCTCCAGGCTCTCCTTCCTCATTGCATGTCCCAGGAACTTCAGTTGTCTCTTCCTGATGCTCAGCATCAATTTCCTTTTTGTTGCCATTCTTTCTAACACTTCGTCGTTGCTTGTATGCTCAGTCCACGATATCCGTAGCATCCTTCTGTAGAACCACATTTCGGCCGCTTCCAGTTTTGTCCTCATTTTCGATGATATTGTCCAGCATTCACAGCCGTACTGAAGAACTGACATCACGTAGCAGTCTAGCACTCTTTTCTTCGTTTCTATTGAGATCTTCCTGTGTGTTAGTATTTTGCTCATCTTCTGGAACGCGTCCTTTGCCATGCCAATTCGCCTTCGGATCTCCGTGTCGCACTTTCCATCTCCTGTTAGAACACTTCCTAGGTACTTAAATTCTTGGACTTGTTTGATTCTGTTATCCCCCACCTGTATTTGGCATTTTGGGTTGTATCTTTTGCTGATGACCATGCACTCAGTTTTCTTAAAGTTTATTTGTAGTCCCTTCTTGTCACTCTACACTGCTACTTTCTGTATGAGATCTTGCAGTTTCCTTTCCGTGTCCGCAATCAGTACTGTATCGTCCGCGTATCTTATGTTGTTCAGGTTGTGGCCTCCAATAATAAATCCTGGTGTGTCATCTAGGGTCCTCAAAATATTCTCGCTGTATAGGTTGAACAAATCCGGTGAAAAGACACATCCTTGTCTTACGCCTTTTTCTATCTTTGTGTATCTACTGAGGTCGTTACCTGTTCGTATGCAGGCCGTTTGCTGCCAGTAGAGATTCTTGATTATTCTTATATCTTTGCCGAAAATGTCGAGGTTGCCTATCATTTCCATCAATTCTTTGTGTCGTATTTTGTCGAATGCTTTCGCGTAATCAATGAAGCATAGGTACAAGTCTTTCTTCATTTGTAATGCCCTTTCAGAGAGCATCCTAATCATGAATATGGCTTTCCTTGTTCCAGTGTCTTTGACGAACCCGCACTGTTCCTGCCCTATCTCTGGCCTGATTCTGCTTCTCGCTCTATTCATCAGGATTCTGACAATCAGTTTTGTAATGTGACTCATTAAGCTGATAGTTCTGTGTAGTTCGCACTCGTTTGCACCTGGTTTCTTCGGCAGTGCTATAAATATCGACTTGCATAGGTCGTCTGGTATTATTCCGCTGCTATAAATTTCGTTTATTATGTCGGTGATCTTTTCTATGCCATACTCTTCTAAGGCTGTCAGCAGCTCTATCACTATGCCATCTGGGCCAGGTGCTTTATTTCTGTTCATTTTGGCCATTGCCGCTTCCACTTCGGATTTTAGTATTTCCGGTCCATCCATCTCCTTGTGTATTCTCGGTTGTTCTCTCTTGTCGCCAAAGAGATCCTTTTAAAAGAACCTCCAATCCGTGGTAAGAAATGGCTCATGAATTTTAATGCATGCAAAACGAAGCTGCTATCTATTAAACATCACAAACAAATGCTCCTACCCACCAGCTATTAGCATGGATTAAGCTAATCTACCTGAAAGCAAAATACTGCGCCTTCTCGGGTTAACTCTCACAACAGACCTCAAGTGCAATGACTATATAAAATCCGTAGCCAAATCCGCTGCTAAGAAGGTCTGTTCTCTGTGCAGGGCCAGGATTTTTTTCCGTCTGAAACAATCTTGCACATATACAAATCTACCATCAGCCCGTGCATTGAATACTGCTGCCATATCTGGTCGGGTGCTCTGCTATCCATCTAGGTGTCCTTGACAAAATTTAACGAAGAATCTGTAATGTGATCGATCCCGACCTGGCAGCTCAGATACAGTCACTTTCACACCGGCGCAATGTGTCTCTTCTACAAATACTTTCACGGCTTCTGCTTCGATGAACTTAGATCATTGCTGCCTCCTATATATGAATTTACTCGAGCCACAAGATTAGCAACTAGGTCCCAGCGTTTTACTGTGAAACCAATAAAATCTAAACGTATATTCTACTCCAACAGCTTCTTTTTTCGCACTTCCCGCCTGTGGAATTCCCTTCCGTTTACATGATTTCCCGACAGCTACAATCTCTAAGAATTTAAATGTAAAGTCAATAGTCATCTCCCATCTCACTAACCTGCATCCTTTCTCTTATGCCACTTTCTCCGCCCACTCCACTCTCATCAGTATTCTCATCCTTCTCTTGCCCACTTCCTGAAACCCTCTATAACCTATCACTCTTTCTCATAACTTTCCTCCAATGTAACCCCCTGCCAAACAGTGGCAGTAAACTGTCTTGCTTGGGTCGATACGATTATTAATATAAAATTCTGCTTAAGTATGAATCTACTTCTCTCAACGATGGGCTAATTAGTATAACTTGTATCCCAAAATCATTATTACTATTTTTTAATTTTTACAATCTAAAATAATTATTTTGCTCTAAATAACCTGAAAAGGGTTGATAAGCCGTAGAAAACAAATCAATCATCCAAAACCAGTAAAAAAATAATGAAAAACATTCTCTTTTTTTTTTTATATAAAATGGCGACTTACTTTAAATTTAATAATTACACTTACCTGTTTAGTTCTCTCTTGTTAAACGTCATCGTTTATCAAAGTCTAAATGTTTTACCAAGGCAAATTGAAGATCTTTTCTACTCTTTTTTACAAAAGCTTCAAACAGATTTAATCTGTTCTTGAACAACAGCGCATAGATTTCTTCGAATCTTGACTAATTACAGTTAATGTAGAATAAGATAATTTGAATCGTGCTGCATTTGAATGTGTTCATTTAAAATGGAATAACGGAAGCGAATCTGAAAACGAGTGGGGGAGATAACAAATGGCGTGTTTTAAAGTCGGCAAGAGAAAAAAAAAAGGTGGGTTGATAAAATGGCCGATTATTTCGTAAGCGAATCCTGAAATTTAATCAGAGATGTTTATCTCAAAAGGATGAAAAAATGATGAAGAAATAATGCTTTCGGTGTTCTAATATCAGTCAGTTAAGTGCCATACGTGGTACACACGTTAGCCGATCATGGCTCTTTAAAGACATGACTGACTAGGCAGAAGATTATCCCGCAGTAGCTTGCTATTACCTTCTGCGGTAGACTGGCTGCCAGCCAAGGCTATAGAACACAATCTGTCCTGTTATTTGAATCATAGTTAGAGGAGGAAGAGATGTATTATATTATTAGGTAGTAATTAGTGGGGGATTAATTTATTACTTCATAACAATAGAAAACCGGTCACCCACTTTATGCCCAGTAGAAGTCTTAATCATGCTTCCAACTATTATACTCAGTCAGTCAGTTAAGTGCCGTACGTGGTAAACGCTTTGAGCGATCATGTATCGAAAGAGACATGACTAGGCAGAAGATTATCCCGCAGTAGGTTGCTTTCTGTGGTAGACTGATTGCAAGCCAAGGCTAGAGAACCCAATCTGTCCTTTTATTTGACTCATAGCTAGAGGGGGAAGAGATGTATTATATTATTAAGTATTAATTAGTGGGGTATGAGTTTATTACTTCATAACAATAGAAAATCGGTCCCCCACTTTATGCCCAGTAGAAATCTAAATCATGTTTCCAACTATTATATCCAGTCAGTCAGTTAAGTGCCATACGTGGTACACGCTTTGTGCGATCATGTCTTTAAAGAGACATGATTGACTTGGCAGAAGGTTATCCCACAGTAGGTTGTCATTCATTTCTGAGGTAGACTGGTTGCCATCTAAGGCTAGAGAACCCAATCTGTCTTGTTATTTGATCCATATCTAGAGGGAAGAGACGGATTAATACCTTTCTAGAGGATATTAGCGCGCAAGTGGATGCAATGAATATCAACTGGAACTGGAACTCGGCCCCACGAGCTCTCATTCCGAGTCGATATCCAAGTTTTGAATATGATTTGCATAATAACGTGCATATTTTTATATGCGTGCATCAAAATTCTCGTAGCCCAGAGGTAGAATCGCCGACTGACGCTAATTCGGTCGGGTTTCAATCCTGCGTAAAAAAGCAAATCGGAGTCTAACCATACTGATGAGCTGTGATACAGCGAAACAGATCTGTCTGCGGATGAATATAGTATTTACGCGCTCACACCCTGATTGAGCACTCTTGAAGAATGGGAGACTTTGAAAACAGTAGCTACCCCGGCATGTACGCATCGCTCATTCAATAATGAATTAGAGCACTATGGCTATTGGGCGTGTATAATGATATACGCGCTAAAACGTCTGCCTTCTTCCATCGAACGCTCGTAGACCAATTCGGCCGGGTTTCAATCTTGGGTAAAAAAAAGCAATCGGAGTCTAACCGTACTGATGAGCTGTGATACAGCGAAACAGATCTGTCTGCGGATGACTATAGTATAATTTATATATATACATACACTTTTTTTGTACATTTTTAATGGATACTCGTAATTAAATCTGTTTTTACGACTTAAACAGTACATTTTAACTATCCACCGGCCTAGATGCTCGAAAAATCTCTCTTCCGGCAGGGTTCGAACTTGCTTACTCCCATATAGCGGGGAGATAT
This sequence comes from Ascarosepion bandense, assembly GCA_037127315.1. Taxonomy (NCBI): domain Eukaryota; kingdom Metazoa; phylum Mollusca; class Cephalopoda; order Sepiida; family Sepiidae; genus Ascarosepion; species Ascarosepion bandense. The sequence goes on along the minus strand of JBBBDQ010000619.1, from coordinate 405,011 downwards.
CACATTGAATCTGTTGTGGCTTACCACTCGACCACAGGAGATAACATGGTGGGTTAAGTCTGAACTAAGCCTTTAATACATATTTTCCTTATTTATTTCAGTAACATCTATGTCTTTTCGGGATGGGCACCTCGACGTGGTGTAATGGTTAGCCAGCTTCTCTCGCAAGAACCTGTTACAACTGAGTAGTAAGTTCTAACCTCACTGGGTACCCCATACTTTCGGCTTTGTGTCAATTATGAGCAGCACTTAGAATATGACTATTTCTACTCGGGATCGTATCCTAATGTAAAAAACGCAAACGAAGACATTATTACGAAATTATACGGAAAAGCAAATAAATTTATATGTAATTTACGAAAATTTAACTCAGAGATTTCTCTCAGAATTGCCCTACAGTTTAGGGTGAATAGATCCGGTAAGAAGACACACCCTTGTCTTACACCCTTTGTTTTTGTTTATCTGCTGAACTCATTTCCTGTTCGTAGACAGGTAGTTTCCTGCCAGTATAGGTTCTTGATTATTCTGTTGCGTGAGACGAAAAGTTGCTCTTTCACTGTCGAAACAAAATGTACAAGTTTTTGCGTTGTGGTGCATTGGATATCGGCTCGGAACGAAAAATCGGTGAGCCGAGTTCGAATTCTAGCTGAATTCATTGCATTCACTTACCCGCAAATACCCTTGGGAAAGGTATTAATCCACCTATTCCTTCCAGTTCTGTGTTAAATAACAGGACAGATTGGGTTCTATAGCCTTGGTCGGCAACCAGTCTACCGCAGAAAGCAATGGCAACCTACTGCGGGATAATCTTCTGCTCAGTCAGTCATGTCTCTTTCGAGACATTATAACCCAAGCGTGTATCACGTATGGCAGTTAACTGACTGACTGAATATAATAGTTGGAATAATGATTAAGGCTTCTACTGGTCAGAAAGTGGGGGATCAGCTTATTACTTCATAACAATAGGAAACCGATCCCCCACTAATTACTACATAATAATATAATACATTTCTTTCCCCTCTAGCTATGAGTCAAATAACAAGACAGATTGGGTTCTATAGCCTTGGCCGGCAACCAGTCTACCGCAGAAAGCAATGGCAACCTACTGCTGGATAATTTTCTGCCCAGTCAGTCATGTCTCTGTCGAGACATGATCGCCCAAGCGTGTATCACGTATGGCACTCAACTGACTAGTTTGTAAATGCTTTGTTAATAATCAATATTCATTGCTGTATTTTTATATTGAGCACTGTTATAAATTAATGTTTTGAAAGTCGCAATTAGTTTCATCGTTCCTTATTCATTTGTATATATATATATATATATATAAGAAAAAATTTAGGCAGACACGTTATTTCATGGTAAATTGGGAGCATAAGCTTATTTCAGGCGAAGCATCATGTAAACGAATCGTGTAAAATCTTCTGTACAATAATGACGGAAGCTGATGATGTTTCGCCTGAAATAGGCCCATACTTCCGATTTACCATGAAATAACGTCTCTGCCTAAATTTTTTCTTATATTTGCTCTATATATATTTATATACATATATATTTTCTCTCTTAGAGAGTTATCCTACAGGATACTCCTTTGAATTCTTCTATATCTACACTGCATGCTTACATACACACACACACACACACACACACACACACACACACACACATATATATATATATATAGATAGATAGATAGATATTTTTATGTACCAGAAGACAGTATTGGGTAAATTTTAATTGAAAATGGATAAATGTTTAGTTGTGACGCGTTTCAACCATTATGACTTCTTCAGACTGGATTTGTGGACGTTTTTATGACAACACATGAACGAGAGATGCTGGGAGTTTCATTATTTTGAAAGTTATAACAACGCCAACAAACCAACTCCGATGTTCTCCGACAGGAATCTACCGTCGAATACGGGGTACTTTACCTTTTGATCCGGCGTAGTTTACTGTTTAATCCGGCGTAATTTACCCTCTGATACGGCGTACTTTACCGTTTGATTCGGTATATTTTACCATTCGATCTGGCGTAGTTTACTGTAAAATGTCCATATAAACATGTGCCCATCGTAGTACCACAACACAGCAATTTACAACAAATGTTCAAAATACCCTCCGCTTGCTTCTAAATTCACTCGTCAGATCATTGCCTGGTGAACCTATTCAAATACTCCCACAGAGTGTATAATGTTTTCTTAGATAGTGATGTGTTGTCATGGCTACATTTCATTTTTTGTTTTTGTTTTCCATAACATAAATTGCCTTACACGGACAAAGTTTTTCTTGGTGTGTGGGCTGTAATTATCAAGACAATTTTTTGTGTATCTCTTAATCTGGGATCTTCAAGAATTTTATTTTAATGTGTGTTTTTTAAATGTCTTTTTTATCATTCAAAGCGAACCTATCACTGACACTATTCTTGTTTACAATTTCCACTTTTTTTCTGTTTCAATTTCCAGGTTTTTATACTTATTTAAATGTTGTGCCTCCTCGGGTTAACTCTCACATCAGACCTCAAGTGGAATAGCTATATAGAATCCATAGCTAAATCCGCTGCTAAGAAGATCGGTTCCCTGTGGAGGGCCAAAAAGTGTTTCCCGTCTGAAACAATCCTGCACATATACAAATCTACCGTCCACTCAGCATTGAATACTGCTGCCATATCTGGTCGGGTCCTTCTGCTATCTACCTAGGTATCCTTGACAAAATCCAACGGAGCCCGATGTGACCGCTAGGATACAGTCGCTTTCTCACCTACGCAAAGTAGCTTCCCTGTGTCTCTTCTACAAATACTTTCACGGCTTCTGCTCCGATGAATTTAGCTCTCTGGTACCCCTATATATGAATTTACTCAAGCCACAAGTTAAGCAACTATACCCCACCTTTTTACTGTGAAACCAATAAAATGTCTCACTAACTTACATCCTCTCTCTCATGCTCTTTTCTCCGTCAAACCCAGTCTCATCAGCATTCTCATCCTTCCCTTACCTTCTTCCTAACATCCATTGTAACCTGTCAATAGTATTTCTCCTATATAACCCCCTGCACAACATAGATAATAAAATACCTTGCTTGGGGCGACAGGATTATAAAATAAAATAAAAAATTCCTTTGTTGCTATCTTAGAGTCCGTTGGTCAATCCATATCAATTAGTATGCAAGTCTTTTTTTTTTCTTTTCAGTTTCTGAAAATTATCTTCGTCAAATTTGCTTCAATCTTCCTGTCTGCGTAGATGGTGTAATCCCATATAATTGTGATGTTTTCTATTTCTCTAACCGGTGCTGGGTGGGGTTCATACCAGTGTTTGTTACTATTTTATTAACACTATTATTATTATTATTATTATTATTATTATTATTATTATTATTATTAATGATTATACATCTGGTTATTTAAGCAGTGAAGAGCCTCAAAGAAAGTAGCTCCTCCTCAAGAGACCGCTGACCTGTAAGAACTTTAAGGCGTAAACTACCGTAATAACGATTTCTTAATTCCACCTGACACCTGGGTTCGATCCTTACAAGGAAACGTGAATGAGATGACGCTGGGACCATAACATGTATTCGTGCAGTAGAAAAACTTTGAATGCAAAGAAAAGAAAAAAAAAATCTCAAAAGCATTTCAACGCCCATGCATCGAGGCAAACACACGCGGATACATTTTTGTGTTGTTGTTGGTTGTTGTTGTTGAGAAGTGCTTTCAAATCCAAGTGCAAATTGGCTGATGAAGGCGTCGATGCGTGTTTAATGCAAAGAAGAGACGGAATGAAAATGCACTCGAATTCTTTTATATGAATTCTTTTAGGGCAGACAGTAAACAAACATCGGCCAGATCATGTATGTTCGCACATACAAGTACACACGCAATGGTATAAATATTCCATAGACTTCACGCGTGTTTAAAAAAAAAACGCAAGTTTCGAGTCGGTTTTAAGAAAGAAAAAATAAAACATAATTTCTTTCTTTTTATTTCCTAATATTACAGAAAGACGGAAGACGAAAAGTGCGACACAGAGATCCGAAAGCGAACTGGTATACATTCCAGAAACATGGTATTCAAAAAGACAGGAAAATTTCGCAAGAAACAAAGAAGAGATTGGATTGTTATGTGAGGTCTGTTCTTCAATATGGCAGTGAATGCTGGACAATCTCATCAAAAATGAAGAAAAGATTTGAAGTAACCGAAATGTGGTTCTGGATATAAAATGAGGGATCAATTCCATATTACAATCACTATATAAACTGACCCCGCATTTTGTGGTCACAACAGTTTCTATACATTTATATTCCAGAGATCCAAAAGCACAAGGATGCATTCCATGAGCTGAGTAGAGTATTAAGAAACAGGAAAATTTCGCTAGAAACAAAGAAGAGAGTATTTTTTTTTTTTATAAGCGTTTCACACCGAGCAAGGCATGTCACTGCCACTACTGTGCAGGGGGCTACGTAGAGTGGAGAAAGGCTGATTAAATATAGGAAATAACAGAGGGTGGGTGATAGGCGGGTGAGGATACCGAGAATGAGGGTTGGGTAGATGAGAGTGTTGTAAGAATAGTTGGGAGTTAGTGTGATAGGAGGTGTCTATTGACCCTACATTTAAACACCTGGAGATTGTAACTGTCGGGAAAGCAGACTTGTGGAAGGGAGTTCCACAGGTGGGAAGCGCGAGAAAAGAAGCTGTTGGAGTAGAATTTACGGTTACATCTTATTTGTTTAACTGTAAAAGGGTGGGACCTAGTTGCTAATCTAGTATCTCGTGTAAATTCGTGCTTAGGCGGCACCAGTGATCTAAGCTCATCGGAGCAGAAGCCATGAAAGTACTTGTAGAAGAGGCACAGGGAAGCTACATCACGCCGGTGTGAGAGCGGCTGCAGCCGGTCTGCCAAGTCAGTATTGGATTGTTATGTGAGGTCTGTTGTTCAATATGGCAGTGAATGCTGGACAATCCCATCAAAGATGAAGGAGAGACTCGAAGCAAATGAAATGTGATTCTACAGAAGCATACTAGATATAAAGTGGGGGATCAATTCCATATAACACTCAATATATAAACTGACCTCTAACTTTGTGGTCACAACAGTTTCTATAAATCTATATTCCTGAGATTTAAAAGCACAAGGATGCATTCCAGAAGCTTAGTAGAGTATTAAGATACAGGAAAATTTCTCTAGAAACAAAGAAGAGAGAGACTGGAAATTTATGGGATGTCTGTCCTTCAATATGGCAGTGAATATTGGAAAATATCACAAAAGACTAAGGAAAGACTTGAATCAACTGAAATGTGGTTCTACAAAAGCATACTGAATATAAATTGGGGGATCAATTGAATATTACAATCAATATATATTCTGACCCCTCACTTTTGGTCACAGCAGTTTCTATACATTTATATTACAGAGATCCAAAAGCACAAGGATGCATTCCAGGAGCTGAGAAGAGTATTAAGAAACAGGATAATTTCGTTAGAAACAAGGAAGAGAGTACTCGATTGCTATGTGATTTCAGTTCTTCAATATGGCAATGAATGCTGGACAATATCATCAATAATGAATGAAAATCTTGAAGCAACTGAAACATGTTTCTACAGCAGCATACTGGATATAAAATGGGGGATCAATTCTATATTACAACCAATACATAAACTGACCCCTCACTTTGTGACCACAGCAGTTTCTATACATTTATATTCCAGAGATCCCAAAGCACAAAGATGCATTCCAGAAGCTGAGAAGAGTATTAAGAAACAGGAAAATTTCGGTAGAAACAAAGAAGAGAGTACTGGATTGCTATGTGTTGTCTGTTGTTCAATATGGCAGCGAATGCTGGACTCCCCAAAGATGAAGAAAAAACTGAAAGCACCTGAAATGTGGTTCTACAGAAGGATGCTGCGAATATCATGGATCGAGCATGTGAGCAATGATGAGGTTTTGGAAAGGATGGAAACGAAAAGGTAATTAACACTGAGTATCAGGAAGAGATAGCTGAAGTTCCTGGAACATGCAATGAGGAAAAGAGGCTTGGAGAATCTGATACTCACAGGTCAGATAGAGTGAAAGAGGAGATAGGCAAAGCAGAGTATAACATATTTGACTGGGCCTGAGCAGGTGGATGACAGAGCGTGGCTTGGGTGGGGTAACAGCAAAAAGCGTGATAAGAAGACGTGGAAGGTCTTGATCGCCTACATCCTGAAGGGACATGACACATAGAAGATAAAGAATATTACAAGGATTCTGATCGCAGATGTTGATGTAGAGAAATATGGGCGATCATGTCTTAAAAGATACATGGCTGACTAAGCGGTAGATTTTTCCACAGTAGGTTGCAAGTATTTCTGCGGTAGACTGGTTGCCAGCCAAGGCTATAGAACCCAATCTGTTATTTGACTCATAGCTAAAGGGGGAACAGATGTATTATATTATTAAGTATTAATTAGTGGAGGATCAGTATATTACTTCATAACAATAGAAAACCGATCCCCCACTTTATGTCCAGTAGAAGCCTTAATCATGATTCCAGCTATTATATTCAGTCAGACAGTTAAGCTAAAGAAGGTCTTCGGTATTACCTATTTATTATTCATTAATATTTCATGATCAAAATCTCATTTTCAGAATGGTAGGAGAGCTTGATTTCACGTACGCTCGTGGACCGTGCCTTTCAACGAATTGTCATCTTTCGCTGCTACTGCTGTCGTTAATGCACAAACACACTTACAGGCACACACACACAAACACACACACACACTCATTACAATTAAATTCTTTTTTCATCTCTTTTTCCTTTTTTCTTTTTTGTTTTAGAAAATGTTGGGATATTGAGAAAGCTGAAAGAAAACTTTGTAACAATAATGGATACAACAACGGGAATAGGGTCTAGATAGGGGTTTTAAAAATTAAGTTGACATTTTGGTCGTTAAGATTGAAAGAAGAAATCATGTATTTTCTCAAAATATAAACTTTTTTCAAATTTAAAGTGAATCTCTATTTTGATTAGTTAAATTGAACACACATATAACTTTTTATGTTTTCCTATACCTATAAATAACAAACGTATAGTTACTTATTTTTAAATAAAAATCATTTTCACAACTATGATCTAACATTGTCTCATGACGAGGTAGAAATCTCGAAACATAGAAATTTCTGTGTCGCAATGTGTATTTAATTAAAAACAAATTTAATTAATATATATATATATATAGCATAATGATAATCCATGTATACTGTCCAAAATCAAATTACACCCACCACGCCTCACCTGTGACAGCCAAAATATGATATATTTTCTCTTCAGCGCAATATGTCCAAATAGTGGATATATTGGTGAATCTGGAAACAGATTTAGATTCCATTTTAATAATCATAAACTAAGCATACGCTAAAACAACCCTTATTCTCCCATAGCTGAATACTTCAATCAACCGTGACACACATGGGAAAACTGCAAATTTTTACTGATATATTCCGATTTTAGTTCCACATACTCACGCAGAAAGAAAGAAAGAAAAATGCTGGATTTTAAAATTAAATACATATCGTCTAGGGTTTAATAGGGACATTTTAATAGGTATTTTGAATCTTTATAAATATTTCAATAGTTAAACATTTTTTAGATACACTTTAAAATTTTCTTTAAAACAACATTTAAAAGTATTATTACAGTTAGGTTTCCGTTTAAAAATATTCAGACTCTGTTGCTTTCTGCATCACGTGACGGACGCTTCTCGCGACGGAGCCTTCTCGTGACGGACGCTTCTAGTTTAAATATTAAAATCATTTTTTTCTGATGAAAGGCCGAGGCCTGTCTGAGATATCAAATATATGTATATAATAATAGAAACAAATAAATACTGTCAAAAAAATACATTTTTAATTTACAACTTTTTAGTAGTTTTGCCTATATATATATATTGTAACAAAGTTGTGGAACTCGTAGGTTTTTAACCTGCTGTTCATGCATTTACTTTTATAAAGAGTGCTCGATACAAACGTAGAGCGTTATATTGTACTAGTTGTTACAATGGTTTATAAATTCATAGTATCACTACACAAAGATTTTCGCGTTTCGAAGCTAACCTTGTTTTTAGGTGCTTCTTCTACGGTAAGGAAGATTCCAACTTCTTCACCCGAGGAGAAGCACCTAAAAACAAGCTTAGCTTCGAAACGCGAAAATCTTTGTGTAGGGATACTATGAATTTATAAACCATTGTAACAACTATTACAATATATATATATATATATATATATATATATATATATATATATATATATTTTCCTACGTCGATGGCACGACTCGAAATTTCAAGCATTATGCAATCAGCAGATGCATATTTCAAACTGACTGTTTAATAGATTTGAATTGAAGTTCACTCGATGTTTATGGGAATTGAATCTTGTTACTAAGTTACTGCTTTTTTTAATAACAAGATTAAAACTTAACTATTCTGATACTATATGTAGACAAAAATTAAAAATTAAGCTTAAAATTAAAATATTAAATATTAAAATATTAAAAATATCAAAATGCAAGGAGAAGAAATAACAGGGCGCTAATCATAAAATTTAAAATATTCAAATATTACCTGCAAATAAAAAAATTCAAAATATAATTTAAAATTAAAATTTCAAATTATAAAAGATACAATGCATATAGTAAAAATTAAAGGAAACTAATTCATAACTGTTAAAAGTCAAATTTGCGGGGTAAAAACAACAATAAAGTGAAAAAATGACGACAAGAAAGGAAAAACGCATTGAGAAATCTATTCATTCATTAAAACATGAATTAGAGCACTCTGGCTATTGGGCGTATATAATGATAATATATGCGCTAAAAAGTCTGCCTTCTTCCCCCGAACGCCCATAGCCCAGAGGTAGAATCGCCGACTGACGCCAATTCGGTCGGGTTTCAATCCTGGGTTAAAAAGCAATCGGAGTCTAACCGTACTGATGAGCTGTGATAAAGCGAAACATATCTGTCTGCGTATGACTATTTATGCTCTCACACCCTGATTGAGCACCCTGGAAGAATAGTAGACTTTGAAAAAACAGTAGCTACGCTGGCATCTACGCATCGTTCATTCAGCAATGAATTAGAACACTCTCAACTATTAGGCGTGTATAATGATAATATACACGCTAAAAAGTGCGCCTCGCTCTACCGAGCGCCCATAGCCCAGCGGTAGAATCGCCGACTGACGACAATTCGGTCGGGTTTCAATCCTGGGTTAAAAAGCAATCGGAGTCTGACTGTACTGATGAGCTGTGATACAGCGAAACAGATCTGTCTGCGGATTACTATATATATATATATATATATATATATATCCAAATGAATAAGGAACGAAGAAGATATTTGCAACACTCAAAACATTAAGTTAAAACAGTGCTCAATATAAAAATAGGCCAATGAATATTTATTATAAATTATACTTTAGAAAATTAGAAACTATTGTACTGTATAATTTTGTAGTAGCTTACTGTTTATATATATATATATATATATATATATATATATATATATATATATATATATTATAATCATACCACCCCAAGCAAGGCAGTTTACTGCCACTGGTGCGCAGAGGGATACATAGGAAGGAAGTTATGAGAAAGTGTGTCAGGTTACATCGGGTGTCAGGAAGTGGGTAAGAGAAAGATGAGAATATTGATGAGAGTAGAGCAGACGGAGAAAGAAGCATGAGAGAGAGGATGCAAGTTAGTGAGTTAGGAGATGACTATTGACTTTAAATTTAAATTCTTGGAAATGGTAGCTATCGGGGGAGCAAGTAAACGGAAGGGAATCCCACAGGCGGGAAGTGCGAGAAAAGAAACTGATGGAGTAGGATTTGTGTTTACATTTTATTGGTTTCACAGTAAAAGAGTGATAGTTGCTAATCTTGTGGATCGAGGAAATTCATACATAGAGGCCACCAGAGATCTAAGTTCGTCGGAGTAGAAGCGTGAAAGTATCTGTAGAAGAGACCCAATGAAGCCACATTTCGCTGGTGAGAAAGTGACTGTATCTGAGCTGCCAAGTCGGGATCGATCACATTACAGATTATCCGTTAGATTTTGTCAAGGACACATAGGTAGATAGCAGGGGCACCTGACCAGATATGGTAGCTGTATTCAATGCACCGGCGGATGGTAGACCTGATATCAAGATAGAGAAAGAGCGTTAGTCACTTAGGTGAGCCGTGTTATTTCATGCCGACCTCAAAGTTTCATTTGGGCATCATTGTGTTGTATCCAACATGAGAGATTTTTTTTTTTCGGAAGGGTTTATTTTTTGTTTTTTTATTATTTATTTTCGTTTTTTTCAAAAAATATAGATCACAGTTACTGAAATGTTTATAAAATATAATTTGCTAACAATGGATACCAAGATTATAAAATGACATGTGAAAAGGTAATTTTAATGAGTAATGTTTCTTTTTCATTCTTTTTTTTCTTTTTCTTTTTCTTTTACAGAAATTATGCTGAATTACAAGTGTTGGTAGGAATGAAAGAAATAAAAGGAACATTAAAAACAATCCAACGAAAGACAGTTGAAGATGAATGGGGAGAAAAATAATAAGAAAAATTCGAAAACAACCAGTAAAAAAAAGTTCAAAAAGAAAACTTAAAAATAGAAAAATGGAATAAAAAACTATAAAGAAGATATTTTTTTAGTAAATTTTAAAAAAAAAAAAAATCATGCGAAAGTAAAAGAATTTCAATTCTATAGATTTTGATATTCAACTTTTATCCATTTATTTGAAGGATACTCTAAAAATGAAAGCTTAAAAAATAATAATAATTTAAAGACGTTCCAACTATCATTTATGCAATCATCCCTAAAAACACTCTTATTGTCTTCCAGTTCATCGGTCACCTGGCTAATTCATGCAGTTCAATGCTATTTACAAGCGTCCCACCGTACTCCAACGCCGACAAACACTTATCACGCAAGGCTAACCGATTATTCCAATTCATTACTTTTTATGAGCGATTTAGTTGCCGATAAAGTGAAGTGAAATGGATATATTTTAATGAATTTAAAAAATGGCAGGAAAAAAAAAGGACATGTAGAAATGATGAAAATTAAATTAAGATAAATATGAAAAAGGTTTCTGTTTGAGAATTTTGTTCCCGAAAAAATAAAAAGATTAAAAAGTAATATAAAAAAGAATTTCCGAGATTAACAAGGAATCAAATATGGCGGATTACACCAAATATGGCGGGTTGCATCCAAGATGGCGAGTGACATCGAAAGGAAAATGCCAATAAATTTCTAGAATCTATTGGCATTTTGTTCTTTAACAAAACAGAAATTATGAAAACTCCTTTAAGGTGGGACTTAAAATTTGGTTAATAAATAAACGCTAGTGGATTTCAAATTATTCGGACTGTTGTCCCCATCATGATTGCCATATTTTCAATGTTTTGGCTGTTGTACACTACATTTTTTCAGATGATCGGAATTTTGTTCTCAAGCACACATGGCCCAGTGGATAATAGCGTTGGTTAGATCCAGTGATTTTATCCAAAGAGTTGTGAGTTAAAAGAAAGCTTAGAAAGCTTAAACGGAGATAACTAAAACTTTTGGAAGTGGCATGACACATGGAACGAGAACAGTTTACCTTAGTGATCGAAATAAAGGGTTCAGTTCAACATTCCAATCATTTGAAGAAAGTTGGAGCGTACAGCGACCAAAACGTTGTGAATATTATAACAAAGATGAGGAAAACAGCCTTACAAATGTAAATAATTACAATACCTCTTCACAGGAATATAGACAAATCACTAGATTTCAAAAATAGTTATTTAGAATTGCTTGAAATTTCGAGATTTAAGTAGAACCAGAGGGCATAAAAAAATATAATCATAATGATATTTATTTCTGTATTTTTAAATCAATATCAACCCATGAAAGGCAATAAAGCCACTGTGACACAAGAGATTACTTTAGGTAGAAGAATTAGGAACATGAACATAATAATGAGCGGAAAGAGAAAAGAGTAATCAGGAAGACAGAAGATAATGATTGACATTACATTTGCTTTTTTGTAGATTAACTTGGCTGGAAAGCGTAGAGCCGGAAGGGAGTTCCACGAGGGAAAAGTGCGCGAAAAAGAAACTGTTAGCATAGAACTTACGGTTATATCTAGCCAGCTCACCAGAAAATTGATAAGAACTCTACGTCAGTCTAGTACTGTTTTTAAATTTAAACAGTTTATGTATCATCGCGAAGAACTAATCCGTAAAATTGACATGAAATTATTTTTAGAAAAGATACAGCTAGGTAACCGTACGGTGGTTGAAAAGAAACTGAAGCCGAGCAGCCAGATCAGGCCCAATAATATGACTGATTTTTCTCTAGACATTATCAAGAAGTTCAAGATAATTAGTATGGACACCAAACCGTATTTATCAGCAGCCTTTGAGATTTCACTCGCCCGATCGACTCAGTCGATTATAAATCTTAATTAGGCGATTAAAGTTTATTGCTTAAGTGGCCAGCGGTCGATTAAAACTCTCACAATGAAACCTGTCTCTTTAAATATAGAACAAGGAAATCTGATTCCTTTTAGCGACCCAAAAGTATGCCATTGAAAATTCACAAGTTACTTAGAATGACCTACAATGACATTATTGAACACTTTGGTTTTGTTCATGATGCCTGATTTACGTTGGAATGTGTCGTTAAACAAAAGACAGTGACATCCCGCAATTATTAAAGCAAGATCTGACAAATGGAATTTAGATTGACGAAATCCTGTCTCGCTTTTATCGTCCCGGTCAGTGTAAACATTTGTTTAATTAACGCTTCCAGAGTGTAGCCAAAATGTCCCTGTTGTCTAGATTAATGAAGCTCATAGAGTATAGAAACTTATTGAGAAAAATCAGATTTTCTATTCTTTTATCATCTATAAGATGGAGGTTGTACTCAAACAGAAGAAAGAAACTACGAATTTAGGTACCTCCACTCAATTGTAAAAAAAACAAAACAAAAAATACAGCATATCATGATGTTAACTTAATAAAAACAGTTTTATCATCAAAATGTTTATGTTATTATTAAAAAAGAAAGACCATATTTTGTTGTTATTAACTTTAAAAATTTAAAAATTATTTCTAACACTTTCGAAATTTTAATTAAATTTCATTTTTTGTTTTCCGTCAGCGATTCACGCTATGTTTACTTAAGGTGACTATTAAGAACATGGAGTCGGTCGAGTAAAATGATTTTAAGACTAGTACATTTTCCCTCGCTCTCGAGTGCCAGTCGAGTGATTTCTTTTTCAAATCTCAAAGGCCGTTTATCAGCAATATCATAAGTCGAATGATGGATGTACGAGCTATTCCACAGAGAAAAATAGTCCAGCAGTTGACCTAGCAATGGATTCAATACAGTTTTCCACTTCATGTACGCTGGGAACGTAAGCCCGAGACGGCGAAACGAGTTCCTTTTTCAACGAGTCACTTTTCTGGAGGTTAGCATAAGCCAGTGATGGGATCCCTTAGAACAGTGCTTCTAAAACTGTCTGATGTGGCGGACCGGTAGTTTTTTTTTTTTTTTTTTCAATGTGTCAGGGACCAGCAAGCCAATCCAGCTGAGTAAGAGGTGGGGGGGCTTTGAACGCTGGAATTTTTTTTTGTTTTTTGAGAAATGTACGATTTCAGGGACATTTTGAGACTATCTGTAATAAACATGAGAACATGATATCTTGTTCATTCTAAGGGCAGTCACCATTGAAGTAACAAGTCTTCCCAGTGTGCCATTGACAGGTACCATATTTGGGCTATATTAGTTATGGCCAATGGTTTCGAGGGTATATATATTTAAAAATTCAGAAAATATATTTGAAGTTAATATTAATACTTCGTAAGCAATTTGAATTTAATAAAAGGCAATAATCTTCTAAAAAATAGACAAACAGTAAAACAAAATATTAATTTTAATTAATTTAAGACGTACTTAAAATAGATGATATTTAAAATATATGATATGTATATATCATAATGATGATCCACGTATATTCTCTTAATATGTATAGGAAAAACTACTAAAAGTTGTAATTTTAAAAATGTATTTTTTTAACAGTATTTATTTATTTCTATTATTATGTAGAAATAAATAAATACTGTCAAAAATACATTTTTAAACTTACAACTTTTTAGTAGCATGTGCGTTATGGTGCAGTGGATATCGGCTCGGAACGAGGAATCGGGGAGCCGAGTTCGAATTCCAGCTGAATTCATTGCATTCACTTACGCGCAAATACCCTTGGGGAAAGGTATTAATCCATCTCTTCCTTCCAGTTATGGGTTAAATAGCAGGACAGATTGGATTCTATAGCCTTGGTCGGCAACCAGTCTACCGCAGAAAGCAATGGCAACCTACTGCGGGATAATCTTCTGTCCAGTCAGTCATGTCTCTGTCGAGACATGATCGCCCAAGCGTGTATCACGTATGGCACTCAACTGACTGACTGAATATGATAGTTGGAATAATGATTAAGGCTTATACTGGTCAGAAAGTGGGGGGGTTCAGTTTATTACTTCATAACAATAGGAAACCGATCCCCCACTAATTACTACATAATAATATAATACATTTTTTCCCCTCTAGCTATGAGTCAAATAACAAGACAGATTGGGTTCTATAGCCTTGGTCGGCAACCAGTCTACCGCAGAAAGTAATGGCAACCTACTGCGGGATAATCTTCTGCCCAGTCAGTCATGTCTCTGTCGAGACATGATCGCCCAAGCGTGTATCACGTATGGCACTCAACTGACTGACTGAATATGATAGTTGGAATAATGATTAAGGCTTATACTGGTCAGAAAGTGGGGGGGGTTCAGTTTATTACTTCATAACAATAGGAAACCGATCCCCCACTAATTACTACATAATAATATAATACATTTTTTCCCCTCTAGCTATGAGTCAAATAACAAGACAGATTGGGTTCTATAGCCTTGGTCGGCAACCAGTCTACCGCAGAAAGCAATGACAACCTACTGCCCAGTCAGTCAATCTTCTGCCCAGTCAGTCATGTCTCTTTCGAGACATGATCGCCCAAGCGTGTATCACGTATGGCAATTAACTGACTGACACTAGTGTGAATAAATCATTTTTATTTTTTTCTTAACCGTTGTAAATACGTTTTTAATGTTAAAAAAATTATTATGCTGAATAAATTTTTTCAAAGTTAGACCATCTTATGTTCTCATTTATTTATTACCAGATTACATGATAAAATATTAAAATATGTACATTCTGGAGAGTGAAATATACGATGGTGGGGAGGATAGGTCACGAGGTTTAGTGAGCGATTACCTGTCGTATGCGACCAGGTTTTGGTGGCAGTAGGGGTGGTCGCATACAACAGGTTACACTGTATATTGTCCTATGTCGACGGCAGGACAGGGAGTTTCATGTGTGATGAAATAATTTTCTGACTCAGATTCACTGCTTTATTAACAACTAAATAATAATACTATACATGTGCGCACAGTCATATGCATATTTATTAGTTCACTTATATATATATATATATATATATATATATATATATATATATATATATATATAGCCATCCGCAGACAGATCTGTTTCGCAGCTCATCAGTACGGTTAGACTCCGATTGCTTTTAAACCAGGATTGAAACCCGACCGAATTGGCGTCAGTCGGCGATTCTACCTCTGGGCTATGGGCGCTCAGTAGAAGAAAGCAGACTTTTTAGCGTATATATTATCATTATGCACGCCCAATGGCCAGAGTGCTCTAATTCATTACTGAGTGAACGATGCGCACACAGACTGAATTTCCACACACACACACACACACACACACACACACACATATATATATATATATATATATATATATATATATGGCAATTCAGTCTGTGTTCAAATAGCGCTTTAAAATTTAACAGACAAATTGACAAGTCGCTAAAAACAAAATTTTATAATTTGTGCATGTATATATGCGAGAGTATATTAATCTGTATATGTGTCTGTTTGCCAGTGTTTGTGAATATACACGTCTATTTTTACATGTGTTTATGTTTGTAGGTTTATTTATGTATGCGTTCTTTCTCTCCCTCGTTTAATATATGAACAACTTTCTAAATCAAATAAATTGTTAAACTTAGAAATTTTTTTTTAAATTTCGCAACAAAAATAAAGTAGATCTAATAGTTAATTAATAATACTGATATCAGTTTAATCAAATATTAACAATATGCCCCCACAAAATTATTTTAACTCTGCTCACATATTCTCCAAATTAGAAATTGCTTTACTCTGATTGGTCCACATTATACATACAACTCCTCCTTAATTAAAGGGGTTTTGCTTGTTCTTAACCTTTTAAAACCATTCAATTAGAAATAAACCACATCACTTGACAATACACAAGAAGTGTCAAAACAAAATAGCTATTTCGTAGTGATGTTATAACATATCCATGTTATAATTTCTGAATAAATATTATTAGCTCTACTTTGTATTGAGCACTCTTTAAAGAATAGTTTTTCTTTGGATAAGGAATATTATTCCATCCATACGTAACCTATACTCGTATATATATATATATATATATATATATATATATATATATATATATTTTAATTCAGATACTTCAATCCAAGGGAAAAAAGCAGGAAGGTAAATTCCAAAAAACCCGATCCTAATTAATATTAAAAATTTATTTTAATATTAAAAAATGATACAGGAAGAGAGCTCCATGTAATAAAATATTACAGAGCAAATATATATATTAAAAAAGGATTAATTCAAAGATGTTGAATGCCATTTCGATATGAAGATCCCCACGGGGGACGACACATCACCTCAGCAACAGGTTCTGTTGCTGAGGTGATGTGTCGTCCCCCGTGGGGATCTTCATATCGAAATGGCATTCAACATCTTTGAATTAATCCTTTTTTAATATATATATATATATATATATATATATATAGAGAGAGAGAGAGAGAGAGAGAGAGAGACGGAGCGGGAGAGTCGTAGATAGATAGATAGATAGATAGATAGATAGATATTAGCAGATTAAGATAGATCGATCGAACGATTTTCAGTTAGATAGATAGATAGATAGATAGATAGATAGATAGATAGATAGATGGTATTGTGAAAGTTATAATCGTGTAATGTCGGTTACTAATCGACTTAATGCAGCCGAAATGTTAGGAACTTGGTAATCTTTCAGTGTAAGCTGACTCCTTAGTATTCGGCTATCAACTGCCTTAGTCCAACAATGTCCAAACTGGAAGTAACTAATAGTTCTACTGAACTCCAGTAGAACTCTAAAAACTATCTAGAACTTCTGAGAACTCCTATGAAGTTCCCAAGAATTTGTCGAGTTAACTTCCTGTTATATCTTATTAATATAGGAGGGAAAGTCCATTATCTCAGGAATCGGTGTATTTCACCATAACAGAGGGAGAGTTTATTATCTGAGGAATAGGTGTGTTTTACCATAACACTGACTCAAACTCACTGCTTTATGAACACCTAAATGTAAATAGTATGCATCTGTGCACACTCGTATATATATTTATTAGTTAAATTGGATGACTATATATATATATATATATATATATATATATATATATATATTGTCTGTGCGTATGCATATGTAATGTTGAATGTGTCTTAAGATGTGTGCGCGAGTGTCACATGATGGCTTCTAAATTTGATCCTCATCACCTTTCCGCATGTCGTGTGATATATTCTCTCGTTTTGGCAATAATCCACAAAAACTGGGGAGAAAAAAATGTTTCCTTTCATAACAGAAGACCGAATGGAACCAAAAGTTCGGTAAACATTATTTTAGAACTCATTAGAGTGTAATTCCGCTTAGGATCTCCCCCCACTCCCCGCTGTCTCCCTTCCGCCCTTGCAGAAATATCTCCAATTCGTGGCGCCTCTCTTGATGAAATCGAAATGGAAATTAACGGAGATTCATTACACGCACTAAATATATCTTCATAAAATTATCAGGCTTCTCCCCTCATCTTTCTCCATCTCTCTATCTCTCTCTCTCTCTCTCTCCACACACACTCACACACACACGCACACACACAAATATAAATGTATGTACTTATATTTATATATTAGTAAGATCTAAGCTTAATTTCATTCGAAATTAAAATTTGATGTGTACTTGGATTGTGTCCAGTGTTATTTCATTATTTAGATATCATCCCAAGAAAAAGGATAATTGTTCAAATGTTCATAGTTTTCATCGAATCATTTACTTTGCCGTAAATATTATTATTACTACTAGAAATGCCCGGGAAATTTTCATGGCTTTTCTTATTTTAAGAGTGGAGGATCAATTCCATATTATAATCAATACATAAACTGACCTCTCACTTTGTGATCACAGCAGTTTCTATACATTTATATTTCTGAGATCCAAAAGCACAAGGATGCATTCAAGAAGCTGAGTAAAGTATTAAGAGACAGGAAAATTTTCCTAGAACCAAAGAAGAGAATAACGGATTGTTTTGTGATGTCTGTCCTTCAATATGGCAGTGAATGCTGGACAATCTCATCAACGATGAAGGACAGACTCGACGAAACTGAAATGTGTTTCTACAGAAGCATACTGGATATAAAGTTGGGGATCTGTTCCATTCTACAATCAATATATAGACTGACCCCTCACTATGTGGTCTCAGCAGTTTCTATACATTTATATTCCTGAGATCCAAAAGCACAAGGATGCATTCCATGAGCGGAGTAGATTATTAAAAGACAGGAAAATTTCGCTAGAAACAATGACGAGAGTACTGGATTGTTATGTGATGTCTGTCGTTCAATATGACAGTGAATGCTGGACAATCTCATCAAAGATAAAGAACAGACTTGAAGCAATGTGAAACGTAGTTCTACAGATGGCTAAACACAAGGAAAACACTGCTAATGTTCCTGGGATATATTATGAGGAAGGAGAATGTGATACTCACAGGTAAGAAAGAAAGAAAGAAAGAAAGAAAGAAAGAAAGAAAGAGAAACAAGAGAAAGCGACGCTTACCATACTTGACGGTCTTGAGCAAGTAGATGGCAGAGTGGGATTTAGGTAGGGTAACAGGAGACGGCAATATTCATGGCTAAGTACTATTCTGAAACATGGCAGCGAATGCTGGACAAGCTCCTCAAAGATAAAAGAGAAACACGAAGCAAAATAAATGTGGTTATACAGGAGGATACTGGGGATATCATGGCCTGAACGTGTGAGCAACGTTGAGTGTTTGGAGAAGATGGAAATAAAAATGATTCTTAATATCATTAAGAGGCAGATGAAATCTCAGAAACGCGTCATCAGAATGTAGTCTTTTTTTTAATCATTTCGCCCCAAGCAAGGCGGTATCGCCACTGATGTGCAGAGTGCTACATAAGAGAGTTAAAGTTTTAGGCAGGAGGAGAGTGAAGACAAAGACGAACAATTTACAGGAGTTGAAAGAGAAAGGGCAAGAGAAGGATGTGAACACAAGAGTGAAGACAGTTGCGAAGGCAGAGAGAAAGGAAAAGAACAAAATACACGGTGTGATGTAGAAAGAGTGAAGAGAAAGACGAACCAACTACAGGGGGTGAAAGAGAAAGGGCAAGAGAAGGATGTGAACACAAGAGTGAAGACAGTTGCGAAGGCAGAGAGAAAGGAAAAGAACAAAATACACGGTGTGATGTAGAAAGAGTGAAGAGAAAGAAGAACCAACTACAGGGGGTGAAAGAGAAAGGGCAAGAGAAGGATATGAACACAGGAGTGAAGACAGTTGCGAAAGTAGAGAGAAAGGAAAAGAACAAGATACACGGTGTGATGTAGAAAGAGTGAAGAGAAAGACGAACCAACTACAGGGGGTGAAAGAGAAAGGGCAAGAGAAGGATATGAACACAGGAGTGAAGACAGTTACGAAGGTAGAGAGAAAGGAAAAGAACAAGATACACGGTGTGATGTAGAAAGAGTGAAGAGAAAGACGAACCAACTACAGGGGGTGAAAGAGAATGGGCAAGAGAAGGATATGAACACAGGAGTGAAGACAGTTACGAAGGTAGAGAGAAAGGAAAAGAACAAGATACACGGTGTGATGTAGAAAGAGTGAAGAGAAAGACGAACCAACTACAGGGGGTGAAAGAGAATGGGCAAGAGAAGGATATGAACACAAGAGTGAATACAGTTACGAAGGTAGAGAAAAAGGAAAAGATCAAGAACTTTGGGCGATATCATTATAAAAAAAATATCTATCTATTTATCTACGGTCCGTTTTTTATCTATCTCTCGATGTTTAAGATATATTTAAATGTAAAGTCAATAGTCATCTCCTATCTCACTACCCTGCATCCTCTCTCTCATGCTCCTTTCTTTGTCCACTCCACTCTTATCAGTATTCTGATCCTTCTCTTACCCTCTTCCTGAAACCCACTATAACCTGTCACTCTTTCTCACAACATTTTTTATGTAACCCCCTGTAGAACAGTGGCAGTAAAATGCCTTGCTGAGGGCAATATAATTATCTAAAAAAAAATTTAAATAACGGCAATGGAATTCCCTCTCGTTTACTTGCTTCCTCGACAGCTACAATCTCCAAGAATTTAAATGTAAAGTCAATAGTCATCTCCTATCTCACTAACCTGCATCCTCTCTCTCATGCTCTTCTCTCCGTCCACTCCACTCTCATCAGTATTCTAATATTTCTCTTACCCACTTCTTGACACCCTCTATAACCTGTCACTCTTTCTCATAACTTTCCTCCTATGTAAACCCTGCAAAACAGTGACAGTAAAATGCCTTGTTTGGGGCGATACGATAATAAAAAAAATTCTCTTCCATTTACTTGCTTTCTCGACAGCTACAATCTCCAACAATTTAAATTTTACTGTGAAACCAATAAATTCAAAACATAAAACCAACTCCATCAACTTCTTTTTTCGCACTCTCTGCCTGTGGAATTCCCTTCCATTTTCTTGCTTTCCCGGCAGCTACAATCTCCAAGAATTTAAATGTAAAGTCAATAGTCATCTCCTATCTCACTAACCTGCATCCTCTCTCTCTCTCTCTCTCTCTCTCATGCTCCTTTTTTCGTCTACTCTACTCTCATCAGTATTCTCATCCTTCTCTTACCCTCTTCCTGACACCCACTATAACCTTTTACTCTTTCTCACAACATTTTTTATGTAACCCCCTGTACAACAATATGATTATCTAAAGAAAAATTTAAATATAGGCAATGGAATTTACTCCCGTTTCCCTCTCGACAGCTACAATCTCCAAGAATTTAAATGTAAAGTCAATAGTCATCTCCTATCTCACTAACCTGCATCCTCTCTCTCTCTCTCTCATGCTCCTTTCTTCGTCTACTCTATTCTCATCAGTATATCTTCTATGTAACTCCCTGTCCAACAGTAGCAGTAAAATACGGATTATAAAAAAAGTGCTAAAGGAGACTGGAAGATGTGGAGCGAAACGATCGCCTAGGGACGCCGTGCAAGAAGAAGAATATTCAATATAGTCTTCCCACTTCCTGTCAGCCACTTCCTGTTAAACCAAAATAGCGAACGAGTCACTCTCCTGGAGGTTATCATTAAATCTTCATTATGGCGCTGATGAATATTCCCTGTTTTCAGAATTTTTTTCTGGGGATCAAGATGGTTCTGCGTTTATGTATAAGTTTCTCATTTTTCACTTGCAAAGGCCAATCTGGGGTATAACCGACAGAAAGAAAACATCTTATTTAACCACTGCGCAGCTTGAGGGGTTATACAACTTGAAAACCTGTTTAATTCGCTGGAAGTGCAGTAGAGTTCATCAAGGAAATAAAGCCCTGCACATGGCGTTTTGCACTTAAAAGACATATAAACAATCAATTCAGAATTAATCAGATTTAAATCAACTAACAAAGAATTCAGCTGCACCAAAATTTAAACACCATCTGGACAATTTAAATATTTATTTTATTCATTAAAAGAAAGCACTAATAGGTTTTGTTAGTCCTTTCTTTGAAAATGTCTTTTTAACCAAAATATGAATTATATTAACATTACTCCTAATCCTCCTATAATAATAATTATAAATTAATATTGATTATTATAAATAATGAATCATTGTAAGTCGTACAATAAAAAAAGGACTTTTTCTTTCACACAATCAGTTAATTAGCTAATGTTTGAAAGAGTTGTTGTTTACACTATATCCTTTCATATATTAAAACATTTTTACTAATAGTCGTTCCTTCCTAGCATATATATATATATATATATATATATATATATATATCCAAGAGAATAAGGAACGAAAAAAATTTACAACGTTCAAAACATTACTTTAAAACAGTGTTCGATATCTAAATTTATTTATAAATGGAACTTTGTCTGTGTGTGTGCATGTGTCTGTGTGTGTTTGGGTTCGTTACCTATAGACTCCGAAACGGCTAAACCAATGTTCTTGAAGATTAACCCGGTTGTACTGTAAGCGTCTGCGAGTGTTCTTAGCTAGGTTTTGTGTCGAGGTACCCCCGATAAATATTGAAAATCGATAATCGAAAAAATCGGGTTATAGAAAGAGTGGTCCGATTTTAATCAAATTTGATACACTTATAGACAAAGACATAAGAAACGATATTCAGAAGCTCCAGGACCATGGATTAGTTTTAACGATATTCAGAAGTTTCAAGGTTGCAGATCTTACAATAATGCAGAAAATTGATAATATATATATATATATATAAGGTAAAATGTTTGTGTGTGTGTCTGTTTATCCGTCTGCATGTCCTTTATACAAATCCACAATTTTTATCCGATTCTCACCAAACTTCACACAAACATTCTTTAGGCTCAGTCTGAGCTCCAGGACCATGGATTAGTTTTAAAGCTTTCATTGCAACCGAGCAACGCCGGGCTATACTGCTAGTGAAATATAGAGCTGTGAATATTTATTATAAATTATGGTTTAGAACATGTACAAATTATTATCCACTACAAAGTGTACATTTTGTTTCGACATTGAAAGGACAATGTCTCCTCAGGTAGTGTCGAAAATTTTGTAGATAGATTTAACATTAAATCAAAAGGTATAGCCTTTCATAGTTTAATGGATGCTTTTCTTCGTGTTTAATAAAAGGGAAAATAAATAATAATTATAATAGTGTAGAATTTTTTTTTTATAATCCTATCGCCCCAAGCAAGGCATTTTATTACCACTGTTTTCCAGGGGGTTACATTGGCAAAAGTTATAAGAAAGAGTGACAGGTCATAAGGGGTGTCACTGTTTTGCTGGTGGATACATAGGTGACAGGTTAAAGGAGAGGGAGTCAAGATGTGGGTAAGAGAAGGATGACTGTGACCATAAAGTGAGGTATCAGTGATTGTAATGTAGAATTGATACCTAACGTTATATACACATTATAATCATATATATATATTTTTTTTATAATCATATCGCCCCAAGCAAAGCATTTTACTGCCAGTTTTGCAGGGGGTTACATAGGAGGAAAGTTATGAGAAAGAGTGACAGGTCATAGGGGGTGTCAGGAAGTGGGTAAGAGAAAGATGACAGTGAATGAGGAGTCAGTTTATATGTTGATTGTAATGTAGAATTGATCCCCAACTTTAAATACGTTGTTTCGACATTGAAATGACAATGTCTCATCAGGTAGTGTGGAAAGGAATGAAAAATCTTTTTCTTATATTTGGCGAGTTGGGGTGAGGCATAAACGAATAAGTCTTGTAAATTGCCCGTTAGATTTTTGAGTGAAAAGAGGAAATAGGTAGGGGATAGAGTTGATTAAGGAACGTGTCGAAAATTTTGTAGATAGATTTAACATTAAATCAAAAGGTATAGTCTTTCATAGTTTAATGGCTGTTTTTCCTCGTGTTTAATAAAAGGGGAAATAAGGGAGTATATAGGCTGTGTCAGAATGTGGGTAAGAGAAGGATGAGAATATTGATGAGGGTGGGCTGTATAGAGAAAGGAGCATGAGAGAGAGAGAGAGAAGATGCAAGTCAGTGAGATAGGAGATGACTATTGACTTTACATTTAAATTCTTGAAGATTGTAGCTGTCGGGAAGCAAGTAAACGGAAGGGAATTCCACAGAGAGGAAGTGCGAGAAAAGAAGCTGATGGTGTAGAAGTTGATTTTATATATTAATGGTTTCACAGTAAATAGTTGGAACCTAGTTGCTAATCTTGTGGCTCGAGCAAATTCATACACAGAGGCATCAGTGAGCTATGCTCATCGGATAATGTGGCTTTCCTGTGTCTCTTCTAAAAGAAAAGATGGTTGTTTTAAATTTTAAACTCAAAAATACACCTGATGATTGCATAATGCAAGAATCTCCGCGTCGTGCTATTAACGTAGGAGAATATGCATACTTATTAATATATATATATATATATATATATATATATATGTTGGGACGCCCGCACCTATCCGGCTATAATGGACTATTCCATTACTATGTAAAGTAATGGTGGCATCTACGTTAGAGTGTGTGCCAAGCAGCCGATCGACAAGTCAGTCGTAGACTTCCGGTGACGACCCGGAAGTACCCATTGCTCATACTACGTCTTACGACGGTTGAGACGATTAACCTTTATTCTTGTATTGGATACTAATAACCTTTGTAAATACTATTTTCACGGAATACAACAATTAACCTATTCCTGTTGTTGAGTTATTTATTCTTACTCACGACATAATATATATATATATATCATGTGTTTGTCTCTTTAACAGAGGAGATTCATCCAAACTTCGAACTTTCGTGAGGACACCGTTATTAAGGACTGCTAGGTGGATTGCAGGGGCATCTAACCAGATATGGCAGCGGTATTCAATGCACCGCCGGATGGTGGATTTATATTCTCAGTTTGTTACGGTCTATATATATATATATATATATATATATATATATATATATATATAGATAGATAGATAGATATAAATGATAGTATATCATTTTTTAATATTAAAATAAATTTTTTAATATTAATTAGGATCGGGTTTTTGGAATTTACCTTCCTGCTTTTTCCGCTTGGATTAAAGTATCTGGATTAATATATATATATATATATATATATATATATATATATATATATATATATATATATATATCGACTGACGCCACAAATTGAAATGATTTGTTTGAACATTATTTTTGATCGATACTCGTATCTAAGTGGATATTCTGTTTATAATCAGATAGTATTATATATTTATTTCTATCGTCCTGAATATAACAGAATATCTTCTTAAAAACCAAAAGAAATTAAAAAATGTTCAGATAAATAATTTTAAATCTTCGTTAATTTCCGCAACATGTTTACATTTGTTGACATTACAATACGTTTCAGTGCAGATATGGTTATTTGCGTGAATCGAAAATTGTGTTATATGGTCTTGATTTGACTTCATTTAGACTGTTGATCATCCGTGGTCGAGAGGTCTAAGACGCGACAGATCAACTGGGGGTTTCCTCTCTGTGAATGGCACGAATTTTCGTAATTAAAATTAATCGTAAATAATCAGGCCTGTAGAAATAAATATATAATACTGTTTGATTATAAACAAAAAATCTACTTAAATGCGAGTATCGATCATAAATAGTGTTCAAACAAATCATTTTAAATTGTCGGTTGTTGATAACCAATTTCGTCAACCTTCGTTAATTTCCGTAATACATATATATATATATATATATATATATATATATATATATATATATCCCTCCACCTTGATCAGTTTTAATATTAATGTAATTAATATTAATTAGGATCGGGTCTTTGGGATTTACCGTCCTGCTTTTCCATTTAGATTAAAGTTTTATATTTAATATATATATATATATATATATATATATATATATATATATTAATTAGAGAAAATTTTCAAAATTCAAAGGTGTCCGACACCTTTGAATTTTGAAAATTTTCTCTAATTTATATTGGCTCTGTATTCTTAATACATTGAGCTCTCTGCCTGCATCACTTTTTAATATTAAAAATCTTTAATATTGATTAGGATTAGGTTCTTCGAATTTACCTTCCTACTCTTCCATTTTGGATTAAAGAAAAACAATATATATATATATTGTTTTGCTTTAATCCGAAGTGGAAGAGTAGGTAAGTAAATTCCAAGAACCTGATCCTAATCAATATTAAATTTTTTTACATTAAAATGTGATGCAGACGACCAGCTCTGTCCTTTTCTACTTTGTGACCGTTGTTAACCTAAAAACCCTCCACACTCTAACCCAGGGCCTTCGCCATTTGTGGGGAAAAAAAAACAATGTCGCTGACGTGACGTAGAATCTCTATTAGAGATCCTATGTCGAAATGTACATCCGACACCTTTGAATTTTGAAAATTTTCTCTAATTTATATTGGCTCTGTATTCTTAATACATTGAGCTCTCAGCCTGCATCACTTTTTAATGTTAAAATTTTTTAATATTGATTAGGATCAGGTTCTTGGAATTTACCTTCCTACTCTTCCACTTCGGATTAAAAAGAAATATATATATATATATTAGTCATCCACATACAAGCCCGTTTCGCTGTATCACAGTTCATCAGTGTGGCTAAACATATCCACTTGCTTATGGCCGGGATCGAAATTCGACCGATTTGGTGTCAGTCGGTGTCTCTACTCCCTAAGCCATCGGCGTATGGGGTCAGAGAAGGGAAATTTTAACGTCTTATGCAGCAATTTTTATTATAATAGGGAGGATCTACGAGGATGTACACAGTTTTGCAAACAAAGCAATTTTTCTAAAGTAATGGATTCTTATTAATGCGACCGTTTTTTACCACTTTAAATGTGATTATTAGTGGCTACACGTGTTTGAATAGACGCTCCGTTTATTTATTAAGCAGTAAATTTATTTATTTCGGTACGTAAAATGAGCATCATGTATTTGAGAACATCTATTTTGTTATGTTACACGTACTGTTAAGAATCAATATCTCTCCTGTCGTGAGAAGAGATATTACAAGAAATGTTTGTTGAAGTGATTTGTAAAATTAAATGTTACATGTGATAGTGAATGATGGATAATCTCTTCACGAATGAAGAAACCACCAATTTAATCACTACATATACGGCTTTGCCGACGTATATTACGCACAAAGCATAGGAATAATGAAATAGTTTTGTTTCATCTTTAAGTGTAGAGAAAAGTTTGAGTTTGAGTTTTGTTTAACGGCATATCAACATCTCTGTGGGTCATTTAATGCCAAAAAGGTGGGGTTTTAAGGTATTTTTTTAATGTTCGGTTATTGAGAGAAGGTTGATTGAAAAGTACCTCCACATTTTAAAAACGTATAACTTATTTATTTGAGTTTTGGTCTGAGTTTTGTTTAACGGCATATCAACCTCTGTGGGTTATTTAATGCCAAAAAGCTGAAGTTCTAAGTTGTTTTTTTTTTAATGTTCAGTTTTTTTTAATCATTTCACCCCAAGCAAGGCATTCCATTGCCACTATTGCGCATGGGGTTACATAGGGGAAGGTAAAGAGGAGGAGTGGTTAGGTGAAGGAAATGGCAGAAGGAAGGTGATAGATGGGTAAGGATACCGAGGATGAGGGTTGGGCAGATGGGAAGAGTGTTTGAAAGAATGGGAGCGAGTTAGTGCGTTAGGAGGTGTCTATTGACCTAACATTTAAACCCCTGGAGATTGTAGCCGTCGGGGAAGGAATCATGTGGAAGGGAATTCCACAGTCGGGAAGTGCAAGGAAAGAAACTGTTGGAGTAGAAGTTGCGGTTGCATTTTATCGGTTTCACTGTAAAAGGGTGAGATCTAGTTGCTAATCTAGTTTCTCGTGCAAATTCGTATCTAGCGAGCAGCAGTGATCTAAGTTCATCGGAGCAGAAGCCGTGAAAGTATTTATAGAAGAGACACAGGGAAGCCACGTCGCGCCGGTGAGAGAGAGACTGCAACCGAGTTGATTTAGTCAGATTTTGATGAAATGTTTTTAATTTTTTTTTTTTTAATTTAGAAAACTGAATCTATTTTCTAGTTTTCTATTCAAAAATGTTTTGCTAAGAATAATTATTTTTTTCTTCAAAAATGTGTTATGGTAATATTTTTCCTTCAAAAATGTATATTTTTTCTATAAAAGTCTATTTTTATGTATATATTTCTATAAAAGTTTATTTTTATACTTTCATAGTGTTTTGACCCCAGTTTGGGAGTTAACTATTTGCCCATAGCTGGGACCCTAACGGGTCAGGGTGGACCTGGGAACAACAACAATTAAGAGATGCTTCTATGCTCCTCACAACCTCACAATTAGAGGGCTTGTTGCCGGATGCAGTTTATCGTCATGGCCAGGACATTAGGGGAAAGAAACACGTAAACGTATACTTACAATCAGAAGGTAACAGCGTCTAAAAGTCTGAGAAGCACTGAACGATTTATGAGTCTGATGAAGTAAACAATCACAGGGCATAGTATTATAGGAAATGAGAAAACATAGCATATTCTACTAATCCCAGCGACACTCATTTGATAGTCTGGTTGTCCATTGTCAAGGTCGGGGACGATGTAGACATCTATAGGGTGACGAGCCATCCGTGATCAAAAGAATATTAAATGCTTGATCGAAGCGCATGCTCTGTTTCTTTTTTGATTAGTTTGTTTTATTACTGTCTCTTTCTTTTTCTATTTTCCTCACTCCATGTCACTCAAACTACCAGAAGAGCTATTCACTTATCACTTGTTTTTATCTAAATTGTCAATGTCGATGTTTCATTGTACTTCTGAACAAAGGAAGTCACAAATCAGCTGATTCAATTTCATTAATATACTTATTATTATTATTATTATTATTATTATTATTATTATTAATAGCGGAACTCGTGGAATTTCCACGGAAGGATAATTATGAATTCCTGGAAATTTTTTTTTACTTTGTAACGACTTGGTATAATAAAATAACGATAACACAGAGTGTAATTTTATTAAAATCTCTATAAAAGTAATGTTCATAGAAGCCACTTTAATGTGAGAGATTTTGAAAGAGGAAACATTTTTTTATTACTGAAAATTCATGGCTCCTGTGTCCATTGTAAACATTTTTATCCAGGTTTTTAAAAATAATAATTCAAAAAATAATTTAATTCATTTGTGAATGAATACTGATAGTTTCATTAAAATCCAACACTTATTGGATTTTTGCGAGAATTTCCAAATTAATGCGTTTGTCAACGAAAAAAAGTGGTTGATGCAATTACGTTTCCATAAATAGGGTGAATTTTTCGGTATAAGGACTTCTACGAGGGTCATTCAATAAATAAGGTGAATTTTTCGGTATAAGGACTTCTACGAGGGTCATTCAATAAATAAGGTGAATTTTTCGGTATAAGGACTTGTACGAGGGTCATTCAATAAATAAGGTGAATTTTTCGGTATAAGGACTTCTACGAGGGTCATTCAATAAATAAGGTGAATTTTTCGGAATAAGGACTTCTACGAGGGTCATTCAATAAATAAGGTGAATTTTTCGGCATAAGGGCTTCTACGAGGGTCATTCAATAAATAAGATGAATTTTACGGTATAAGGACTTCTACGAGGGTCATTCAATAAATAAGGTGAATTTTTCGGTATAAGGACTTCTAATGCAGTAGAAGCTTATTTTTGTTAAATTCTTCAACGTAGTCTCCCAGCAGTGTCACACAATTTTCCCATCTGTGCACAAGATTCCGTATTCCCTCAGTGTAAAAACATTTGTACTGATGTCTCAGCCAATCGCTCACAGCACATTTGACTTCATTGTCACTTTCAAACTTCGTACCTCTCGTGAACGCTTTCAAGGGACCAAACAAGTGAAAGTCTGAAGGGACAAGATCTGTACTCTAAGGGGGATGAGGGAGTAGTTCCCAACCCAGCTTGTTGTTGGTCTGCAACGTTATTGGGCTACTGTGTGAGGCCTTGCGTTCTCTTGATGCAAGACGACTCCATGTGACTGATGACCCCTGCGTTTGTTCAACAGATAGGCTCAAAGTCCTTGCAATGTCATCCACTGTCACCCTTCTGTCAGAATAAACGAGGTCATTGACTGATTCGATCACCTCAGGAGACCTCACTTATGTCTTCATCCTCAACACTGCTCCGTCCTTCTTTAAACAATTTAGCCCTCTTGTAGACATTTATTTTGGCTGAAACATGTGGCACCATACACAGTTGACATTCTCCTATGAATTTCAACTGGTTTGCACATTTCAGCAACCAAAAACTTGATAATTGACCTCCGTTCAATCTTGGAGCATGCTTCTTGGTCGGCCATTTTTGTTAATCTCAAAAACTCTCAAAGATTTTTTTTCAATCTGTAAAAAAATTAAATCCCTTTGAAAAAGAAGTAAAGGAAAAAAAATTTAAAAAGTAAATTTCTATCTGTATTAGAAGTCCTGATACCGAAAAATTCACCTTATTTACTGAATGACCCTCGTATCAGGTGTAGATCGATCAGGCTAAACTACAATGAATTTCAACTAAACTCTTCACTTATTCTTTGGGGTAGACAGTTTTCGTTACACTCTTTTATGCCTAGGGATAGTTTAGGATGTGCGTGCATTGGATATCGGCTCGGAACGAGAAATCGGGGAGACGAGTTCGAATTCCGGCTGAATTCATTGCCTTCACTTACGCGCAAATACCCTTGGGAAAGGTATTAATCCGTCACTTCCTTCTAGTTATGGGTTAAATAACAGGACAGATTGGGTTCTATAGCCTTTGTCGGCAACCAGCCTACCACAGAAAGCAATGGCAACATACTTTGGGATAATCTTCTGCCCAGTCAATCATGTCTCTTTCAAGACATGATCGCCCAAGCGTGTATCACGTATGGCACTTTACTGACTGACTGATAGTTTATATTTTTAGTACCAAACATTGTTTGCCCTGTTTCTACTAATCCAATCACACACAACTCAGCCATAGATTGAACCCAATATCATCAAATTAACAAACCAACTTTTTAATCCAGTATGCAATGAAGTAACAAAGCCTAGACGAAATACCAATACACTTGGGCAATGGAACAAGAACAGACGATTAAGTCTTCTTTTTCTTAATGTACCCTGTCCTTTCAGGATGTAGGCGATCATAGACTTCCACTTGGCTCTGTCGCTTGTCGCTCTCAGTATTTTTTCTCTTGGTATCTCTCTCAAATCCCGCTCCGCAATCCATTTACTCAGAGCTATCAAGTAGGTCACGTGCTTTTTTTTCTCTGTCTCTCTTTCCTTCTATCCGTCCTCGGAGTATTAAGTTCACCAGGCCCCACTTCCTCATTAAGTGTCCCAGGAACCTCATTGGTATTCTAAGCCCCGCTCAGCCAACAACTTGCTCAGACCTAACAAGTACGTCTAGCGCTGTTTTCCCCTGTCTCTCCTTCCATTTATCCGACCTGTGAGTATCAAGTTCTCTAAGCCCTCCATCCTCAGTACTTGTCTCAGGAAACTCATTTGTTTCTTCCTGATATCAAGTATAAGTTTCATTCAATCTTCTTCTTCTTTTCTTCTTCTACCGTGTCCCTTCAGAACGTAGGCGATCATGGAATTCCATTTGGCCCTGTATCTTGTTGCTCTCAATATTTTTTCTCTTGGTATCTCTCTTAAATCCCGCTCCACAATCCATTTACTCAGAGCTATCAAGTAGGTCACGTGCTTTTTTTTCTCTGTCTCTCTTTCCTTCTATCCGTCCTCGGAGTATTAAGTTCACCAGGCCCCACTTCCTCATTAAGTGTCCCAGGAACCTCATTTGTCTCATCCTGATACTTAATATCAGTTTCTTCTCGCTTGCTTCTTTTCCAACACCTTATCGTTACACATGTGCTCCGACTAGGTATCCTCAGCATCCTTCTGTAATACCACATTTCTGCTGCCTCACGCTTCTTCTTCATCTTTGATGAGATCGTCTAGTATACACTTTATGGAAGTCGATTAAGTAAAGGGTTCATTTTGGAATTTGTGAGTTAGTAATTCTGAGTTCTTTCCCGGGATTTGGCTGTAAGTACTTGAACTCAGCGGTAACATGAGTGCAGTACAAAAAAACAAAAACAAAAACAAAAAAAACTAAATGACATATGCCTAAACTTTGGTAGTGGAACAAGAACAGTCTAGTCTCGTACCTTAAATGAATGTTTCAGATCAAAATTCGCTGTAGGTAACCCGGATGAACATACACATATCGAAGGTCGCAGGTCACAACGGACGGACGAAGTGTAGTAGTAAAAAAAAATACGTGATGCAAATAGTCTGAATGTCAGTCAGTCAGTTAAATTCCATACGTGATAAACGCTTGCGCGATCATGTCTCGAAAGAGACATGATAGACTGGGCGGAAGATTTTTCCGCAGTAGGTTGCCATTGCTTTCTGCAGTAGACTGGTTGCTAGCCAAGGTTATAAATCCCAATCTGTCTTGTTTTTTTTTTTTACTGACTGAATAGTTGGAAACATGATAAAGACTTCTACTGGGCATAAAGTGGGAGACCGGTTTTCTATTGTTATAAACTTATATTGTTATAAACTGATCTACCACTAATTACTACTTAATAATATAATACATCTCTTCCCCCTCTAGCTATGAGTCAAATAACAGGACAGATTGGGTTCTATAGCTTTGGTCGGCAATCAGTCTACCGCAGAAAGCAATGGCAACCTACTGCGGGTTAATCTTCTGACCAGTCAGTCATGTCTCGTTCGAGACATGATCGCCCAATGCGTGTATCATTTGACTGACTGCCTGACAAACTAAATATACGTGCGTCAGGATCTCATCTATTTACTGTTGAGTTGACTAGCTGGAGCCGTAAATTTCATGCTAACATTTTCTTTTCTCGCATTTGTTGCTTGTGGAAATCTCTTCCAGCTCCATGTTTTCCTGCTAAAATGTAAATGCAGTGTCAATCACTATCTACTGTCCTCCTGATTACTCCTTTTTCTTCCCGCTCATTAGTATTTTTTTTTAATCATATCACCCCAAGCAAGGCGGTAACGCCACTGATGTGCAGGGGGCTACGTAAGAGTGAACAGATTAGAAGAGAGAAAGACAGAAACCACATCCTAAACAGGGAACAAGGGATGAGCCTCTACACCTGTTCAATAGACGTGGGTGGAGTGTGAACCGGGCGATAGTTTAGTCTATCTACTCCAATTGATAATAAAAAAAGAAAAGAGTGAAAAGATTGGAAAAGAGAAAGCCTGAAGCCACAACCTAAACAGGGAACAAGGGATGAGTCTCTACACCTGTTCAATAGACGTGGGTGGAGTGTGAACCGGGCGATAGTTTAGTCTATCTACTCCAATTGATAATAAAAAAAGAAAAGAGTGAAAAGATTGGAAAAGAGAAAGCCGGAAACCACATCCTAAACAGGGAACAAGGGATGAGTCTCTACACCTGTTCAATAGACGTGGGTGGAGTGTGAACCGGGCGATAGTTTAGTCTATCTACTCCAATTGATAATAAAAAAAGAAAAGAGTGAAAAGATTGGAAAAGAGAAAGCCGGAAACCACATCCTAAACAGGGAACAAGGGATGAGTCTCTACACCTGTTCAATAGACGTGGGTGGAGTGTGAACCGGGCGATAGTTTAGTCTATCTAATCCAATTGATAATAAAAAAAGAAAAGAGTGAAAAGATTGGAAAAGAGAAAGCCGGAAACTACATCCTAAACAGGGAACAAGGGATGAGCCTCTACACCTGTTCAATAGACGTGGGTGTAGTTTGAACCAGGCGATAGTTTAGTCTATCTACTCCAATTAGTTTAGTCTATCTACTCCAATTCTTAATTCTTCCACACCTTGTAATCTATTTTGTCTTAGTGGCTTTACTGCCTTGATTGGGATGAAAGCGATTAAACGACAAAACTTCATCAAAAACTCATGAAGTTGTGAGTGACACGTGAGTTCCAATAACAGTTCCGCTAACAACAAATACACGCCATTCGTATCGAGTTATGGTGCAATCTCATTTCTTTGCTCTTGTGTCATCAGCATACATACCAAGTTGAGAAGTGATGACACAAGGAAGGACACTGATTGGAAATTAATAACAAGGTAGTTTCAAGGATAGAGACCTGAAGAAACACCTCTGTTAGTACAAAAAGATCGAGAAGAGAGGCCATTCAAGATAACTTGCATTTTGAGATTTGTTAAGAATCATTGAATTAATACAAAAATTCATCTGGAATGTGGTCCTCTTTGAACGTGTGAAGAAGAGTGGACTGCCAAAGCCTGTCAAATGTCTTCAAGATACCCCAAAGCGAAATCCAGTCTACACCAACGGGTCTTATACATGAAACCTACATATATATATATATATATATATATATATGGGGGGGGGTATTAAAACTGACAAACAAGGTGTGATGGTAGGTTTTAACGTAATTTTGTCTTTTGAGGACATAAATTACATAAAAATTGCTCAAATGTTTTGTTTATCCAAGCGCTTTCGGCTATATATATAGCCATTTTCGAGGATGAATGTTATTTTATATGTAGCAGAACGTAAGTGGTATTGTGTAAAATATCGAGTAATGGTATATGTTATGTACCGAACACGGTCAGCATGTTGTTAGCGTGTTCATAGTTAATATTATTGAGTACTGTTATTTTTTTAAATCAATAAACCTTCCATTAATTTTAGTCTTTTTCTTTCATATGGATGATGATATTTGTGTTGTTCACAAGTATGTTCGGAATAGGGTTTGGCAGATCTCCGTTTGTGTTTAAATGCTATCGAACTGAGCTCCATTCAGAGAGATGCAGCGTGGGTCTTCGAGTTTCGTAGTTGTATGGCCGATATAATTATTTACGAAATTAGGATCAATGACGCAGGGGACATGTGAATTCGTAAATAATATTGGTTTGTTGTAGTTCAGGTCTCGGTGAGATGTTGCTTTGATGATGAGTTCATCAAAAACAACAATGTTATTTTTAATGAAACGTTCATAAAAGAGACATTGCTGCTGATATAAATATATATCCCTCATTCAATAATGAATTAGAGCATTCTAGCTATTGGGTGTGTTTATACGCGCCAAAAAGCCTGCCTTCTTCTACCGGACGCTCGTGGCTTAGGGGTAGAATCGCCGACTGACGCCGATTCGGTCGCGTTTCAAATCCTGGGTTAGGAAGCGATTGGAGTCTAAGCCGTACTGATGAGCTGTGATACAGCGAAACATATCTGTCTGTGGATGACTATAGTATATATATATATATATATATATATACATTCTTTGAGATTTCACTCCTCCGATCGACTCAGACGATTAAAAACTTAATTGGGCGATTAAAATTTATTGCTTTACCCACACACGGGTCAATTAAAAATCTTGCAATGAAAAAAAATCTAATTGTTTTACAACCCAAAAGCATGCCATTGAAGATTCACGAGTTACTTAGAATGACATACAATGACATTATTGAACTCTTGGCTTTTATTTTACCGGTCAGTGTAAGTATTTGTTTAATTAATGCTTCCAGAGTGGAGGCCAAGTGTCTCTGTTACCCAAATTAAAGCTCAATTAAATATTTTCCTATATTTCCTCCCCGCTTACGAAAAGTAAAAACGTACATTTGAAAGAAAGAAAAAAATGCGCATGCTTATTTCAGCCACGCACTGAAAAACAAATTACACAAGTAATTTTTTTATAGAAAATCATTGAGAATTTTGGTACCTCCACTCATTTGTCAAAAGAAAAAATGCATATCATGATTTTAAAAGGGCTCAAACTTAATAAAAACAAAATTTTATCATCAAAATGTTTATGCTATTAATAAGATAAAAGATCTAAATTTGTTGTTATTATTTTTTAAAATTTTAAAATTCTTTTTATCACTTTCAAAATGTTAATTAAAATTTCATATTTTGTTTTCCGTCATCGATTCACGCTATGTTTACGTAAGGCGACTATTAAGAAAATGGAGTCAGTCGAGTAAAATGATTTTGAGGCGAGTAAATTTTGCCTCGTTCTCGACCGCAGGTCGGGTGATTTCTTTTTCAAATCTCAACGGCTGTATATATATATATATATATATATATATATATAACGCGGGCTAATACTGCCATGGCTTTAGAGATCAGTCTGAAATAGGATCTGAGATACCGTTTCGAACATGTTGTTATTTTTTTACGCGCAAAAAAATTTAGGAAAGCTATTAATCTGACGCATTATCCTCCAGCTATGGGTTAAATATCAGGACAGATTAGGTTCTATAGCTTTGTATGGCAATCAGTTGATTCTAGAAAGTAATTTCAACTTCCTACAGGCAAATCTTTTATCCAGTCAGTCATGTCTATTTTTAGACATAATCGCCCAAACGTGTATCACGTAAGACATTCGATGACTGACACACACACACACACACACACACACACACACACACACACATATATATATATATATATATATATATATATAGTTAGGTCTTGAAGGCTATCACAATGCGTTTAATAAAATAAAGGAAGATCAAGAAGTTGTTGGATATTACCTATTTATTATACATTAATATTTCGAGATCAAAATCTCATGTTCAGAATAGTAGGAGAGCTTGTTTTCACGTTCGTTCGCTCGTGGATTGTGCCTTTCAACGAATAGACAGGAGCTCACTCTAGATTACATAACAGAATAATTAACGCTATCACGCATCTGACACACACCGGCTAAGACAGTAAGACGTAAACACAAAAAACACGTAATCACAGATTAACGCACACAAATAAACATACGTACACACACACACACACACACACACACACACACACACACACACACACATATATATTTCACACACATTCCAACACTCTATACACCGGAACACACACACACACAAATATGTATCTCTATGCGCGCTCGCACGCACACACACACACACACACACACACACGGGCACATGATACCGAGAAAAGTTATATATATATATATATATATATATATGTGTGTGTGTGTGTGTGTGTGTGTGTGTGTGTGTGTGTGTGTGTGTATATAAAATGAACACAGAAGAAAAATATAACAGAAATAAAATAAAATACAAGAAGTATACGCACATAAACACACTCACGCACACGCACACACGAGAACACACGAGAACGAATACAGGATGGTAAAAAAATGTAGCAATAAATACACCCTAATTAAAGCAGATAGATATAACACGACGCCCACTACCACTCTGGCAGAGGTGCGAAAATACAAATCATACTATCGGCCAACGCGGTCAACGTGTACTTATATAAACTATAAATTAAAGCAGACAGATATCATCAGATCGTAAAACAGCACCAACAATCAATCACACATATACATACCATTAACACATACATGGTCAAACACGGTTACAGGTACACACACAATAACACACACACACTCACTACAATTAACGACAGCAGTAGCAGCGAAGAATGACCATTCGTTGAAAGGCACGGGATCTCGAAATATTAATGTATAATAAATAGATAATATCCAAAAACTTCTTTACCTTCCTTATTTTACTAAACGCATTGTGATAGCCTTCAAGACCTAACTATACACTTAATATACACAATGCTTCAAGCAAGTTACAAAACTTTACTATATATATATATATATATATATATACATGGGGAGGTCGCATTTATTCTTGGCTTATCTACATGAATTGATTCTTGAAATATATACTTGACTTTGTTTACTTATCTATAATCCCTTTCTTTTTCGCTTTCTGTCACTTTTCATTTCGAGTTAAGATATTTGAAAATTATATCCGGTTAAAATTCTGAATATTTTCCAAAAATAGAGCATATCCAATTTCAGTCGATACAGAAATATCCCAATTAATTCACTCGTTTCTTTAGTTCAGTTACAGTACTTAGATAATCGTTCGTACACAAGCGACAGAATTCGTTTCTGCGCGGAAACTTTGAAGTATATTTAAACTGTTTTCTTTCATCGGGAGAATG
Source organism: Ascarosepion bandense (assembly GCA_037127315.1). Taxonomy (NCBI): domain Eukaryota; kingdom Metazoa; phylum Mollusca; class Cephalopoda; order Sepiida; family Sepiidae; genus Ascarosepion; species Ascarosepion bandense. The sequence continues at coordinate 367,058 of JBBBDQ010000619.1, read as the reverse complement.
CTCACTTCAGCTTATCAAAAGATTGCAACATTCTGTGTGTATATCTAATATCTCCTCAGGGTTTTGAACGCATAACAACGATGTTTATACCAGCATATACAATTAACGGACAACCATTTTTATCGCGTGAGTCAACATCAGAAAGTGTTTGGTTTTCAAACAGATATCAGCCGATATAATTTTGGTTTGGTAAATATACATAATATTTAATTTAATTTATAAGATTAAATCCATATCGGTTTACTTTTATCTTATTGAATTATGTAAATTGCGTCACTGTGTGTTGGGGAAGTGTAATATTTAAGAAACGGAAGCTACATCTGCGCATGTTCACAGCGATATAGAGGCAAATTACAAAGTTTGCATGACGTTATCAGTGTCGAATTGAAAGCTTAGGAAAGACTTATGTAAATTACGTTAAATGAAACACTTATGAGAGTAGATTTATTTTAGATTTTAGATTGTTCTCTATTAGGTCACCTAGTACAGGGTGAAAGAGCCACACAATCTAGAAGACTAGCTGTTAAAAGGATGAGTGAGATAGATATTGTTTGATCCACAATGTAAAGGAATCACCATTGGTATTGTAAGGCAAGCATTATCTCGGGAGCTTACTCAGCAAACTAACTGTTATGAGAAAGACGGGATCTGAGTAGAACTCGATTTTATCAATGAACTTAGCTCACTGGTGCCCCCTATATATGAATTGACTTGAGCCACAAGATTAGCAACAAGAACCCACACTTTTACTGTGAAACCAATAAAATGTAAATGCAAATTCTACTCCAGCAGCTTCTTTTCTCGCTTCTCCTACCTGTGGAATTCCCTTCCGTTTACTTGCTTCTCCGACAGCTACAATCTCCAAGAATTTAAATGTAAAGTCAATAGTCATCTCCTATCTCACTAACCTGCATCCTCTCTCTCATGCTCCTTTCTCCGTCCACTTCACTCTCATCGGTATTCTGATATTCTCTTACCCACTTCCTGACACCCCCTATAACCTGTCACTCTTTCTCATGACTTTCCTCCTATGTAAACCCTGCACAACAGTGGCAGTAAAATGCTTTGTTTGGGGCGATACGATTATAAAAAAAAATTCTCTTCCATTTACTTGCTTTCTCGACAGCTACAATCTCCAACAATTTAAATTTTACTGTGAATCCAATAAATTCAAAACATAAAACCAACTCCATCACCTTCTTTTCTCGCACTTCCTGTCTGTGGAATTCCCTTCCATTTACTTGCTTTCCCGACAGCTACAATCTTCAAGAATTTAAATGTAAAGTCAATAGTTATCTCCTATCTCACTAACCTGCATCTTCTCTCTCTCTCTCTCTCATGCTCCTTTTTTCGTCTACTCTACTCTCATCAGTATTCTCATCCTTCTCTTACCCTCTTCCTGACACCCCTGTAACCTGTCACTCTTTCCTATAACATTCTTCCTATGTAACTCCCTAACCAACAGTGGCAGTAAAATGCCTTGCTTGGGGCGATATGATTATATAAAAAAAATTTAAATATAGGCAATGGAATTCCCTTTCGTTTACTTGCTTTCCCGACAGTTAAAATCTCAAAGAATTTAAATGTAAAGTCAATAGTCATCTCCTATCTCACTACCTGCATCCTTTCTCTCATGCTCCTTTCTCCGTCCACTCCACTCTCATCAGTATTCTCATCCTTCTCCTACGCTCTTCCTGAGAGCCCCTGTAACCTGTCACTCTTTCTCATAACTTGCCTCCTATGTAAACCCCTGCAGAACAGTAGCAGTAAAATACCCTGCTTGGGACAATAAGATTAAAAAGAAAACGTACGTAATTGAAATTCTTTGCCACCGCGAACTTTGCATAAAGGTTTATCTTGCACAATTATAAATCTACTAATGTTTGTACATTGAATACTTTTGCACCACAACACACACTTCTACTCGAACAGTTTCTTTTCTCACACTTATCGCCTTCAGAACTCCCTTCCGTTTACTTGCTTCACTGATAACTTCTTCTTCTATGTGCCCTGTCCCTTCAGGACGTAGGAGATCATGGTTCTCCACGTCTCCCTGTCCCTTGTGGCTCTTAGTATGTTTGAGCCTGTTGCTCCTGGCAACCCCCGTTCCGTCATCCACCTGATCAGACCCTGCAAACATGTTATCCGCTGCCTTCCTCTGTCTCTCCTTCCTTCTATCTGATCAGTCAGTATCAGGTTCTCCAGGCTCTCCTTCCTCATTGCATGTCCCAGGAACTTCAGTTGTCTCTTCCTGATGCTCAGCATCAATTTCCTTTCTGTTGCCATTCTTTCCAACACCTCGTCGTTGCTTGCATGCTCAGTCCACGATATCCGTAGCATCCTTGTGTAGAACCACATTTCGGCCGCTTCCAGTTTTGTTCTCATTTTTGATGATATTGTCCAGCATTCACTGCCGTATTGAAGAACTGCCATCACGTAGCAGTGTAGCACTCTTTTTTTCGTTTCTATTGAGATTCTCCTGTTTGTTAGTATTTTGCTCATCTTCTGGAACGCGTCCTTTGCCATGCCAATTCGCCTTCGTATCTCGTTTCCATCTTCTGTTAGAACACTTCCTAGGTACTTAAATTTTTGTACTTGCTTGATTCTGTTATCCCCCATCTGTATCTGGCATTTTGGGTTGTATCTTTTAACTAGATTGTGTAAGTGCAGGGCCCAGAAATTTTTCCCACCTGAAACTATTCTGCACATATACAAATCTACCATCCGCCCGTGTATTGAATATTGCTGCCATATCTGGTCGGGAGCCCCTGCTGCTCTCCTTGGGCTTCTTGACAAAATACAAAGGAGGATCTGTAACGTGGTTGATACTGACTTGGCAGACCGGCTGCAGCCGCTCTCACACCGGCGTGATGTAGCTTCCCTGTGCCTCTTCTACAAGTACTTTCATGGCTTCTGCTCCGATGAGCTTAGATCACTGGTGCCGCCCAAGCACGAATTTACACGAGATACTAGATTAGCAACTAGGTCCCACCCTTTTACAGTTAAACAAATAAGATGTAACCGTAAATTCTACTCCAACAGCTTCTTTTCTCGCGCTTCCCGCCTGTGGAACTCCCTTCCACAAGTCTGCTTTCCCGACAGTTACAATCTCCAGGTGTTTAAATGTGGGGTCAATAGACACCTCCTATCACACTAACTCCCAACTATTCTCACAACACTCTCATCTACCCAACCCTCATTCTCGGTATCCTCACCCGCCTATCACCCACCCTCTGTTATTTCCTATATTTAATCAGCCTTTCTCCACTCTACGTAGCCCCCTGCACAGTAGTGGCAGTGACATGCCTTGCTCGGGGTGAAACGCTTATAAAAAAAAAAAAAAATGTCAGTAGCTATCTGCTATCTCCTTGAATCCCGTTCATCTTTTATCCTTTCTTCGACTCATCCTATACGAAATCCTATATCTCACCGTAACCTCAGCGCCATATTAGCTATTCCGCCTTGCTTTGAGCAAAAAAATATTATAATAATTGGGAAGTTTCGAGCTGGTGAACGGAGTGAAACATCTGACGTAGTAATAAAGATTAGCAGAGAAAATGTGATGACCATACAACTGCGGGAAAAAAAGTTACAGGGTGTAAAATAATTACTAGATAAATATATCTAAACTTATTTATAAATGGAACTTTGTGTGTGTCTGTGCGTGTGTGTCTGTTACTTATAGACTTCGAAACGGCTGAACCGATTTTCTGAAAAATTTACACAGTTGTACTATAAGCGTCTGCAAGTGTTCTTAGCTAGGTTTTGTGTCGAGGTACCCCCGATAAATATCGAAAATCGATAATCGAAAAAATCGTGTTATAGAAGGAATGATCCGATTTTAATCAAATTTGATGCACTCATAAACAAAGACATAAGAAACGATATTCAGAAGTTTCATGTTTGCAGTTCTTACAGTCGTGCAGAATATCGAATATATATATATATATATATATATATATATATATATATATAAAAGGCAAGATGTTTGTGTGTTTGTCTGTTTATCTGCCTTTATGTCTGTATTTTTTTCAGCCCTTTTATTTTTGTATTTTCTGCAGGTTTGGCTCTAAGTAGGTATAATTGTATTTCTTAATCTCAGCCATGATACCATTTACTCAGAGGACTTATTTAGCCTTCAAAATTCAGTTTACGACCAAAAACCTTATTTGATATCGATACCAGAAAATCAAAATTTGACTTACATCCATTCATTTTTCTTTCAGCCTAGAGTTTCGCTTAAACTGGAAACATCTATTGCTTCTTAGTCTTTCGTGCCAACGTCCAAAGTGTCTGAGCTCCATGGATGAGTTTTGAAGCTCTCATTACACCAGAGTAACACCGGGCTATACTGCTAGTAAACACATATTATCTATTATTTTTATCATGATTGATATAGTTGTTATTACATACGAAACAATTTGAGCAGTTCAACTCTGGTCCTCATCATGATTCTATTGATTCGGTTGATATATTTGAAAATTATTTTTTAAATATAATTATTTTATAAAATCAAGGTATCTATCCCAATAATTTTATTCATATTTATAACTGGTAGAATTTACTTCTTAACCAACGTAACGAATTAATTAGCAAGTGTCGTCATCGCAGCAAACTTAAAGTCCATTTGCAAGTCCCTTTTGTGTTCCTTTGACAAGTTTAACTATTCCATTCTTTCCATTGTAATCATTATATTTTTAGCCTTTCTTTTTTCATTGGTTTGAATATGATATTTATGTTGTCCACAAGTATGTTCCGGATATCATAGCATCATTCACCTGCAAAAGAAAAAAAAGTAAAAACAGAAAAAAATAATTGAGGCTTTATTAATAAGAGAGAAAAAACACTCAACTATGAACACGTTAATAACATGATGACGTGCCCGGTACAGAATAGGTGATTACACCGAAGTTGGTCAGTACTTAGATGGGTAACCGCTTGAGGAACTCCAGGTGCTGTAAACGTTTAGTGAAGCATGGGGTAGCGAAATAACTCGTTTAAAAATGGAAAATATTCAAAAGTTCTACAAATAATTGTATCGAACACTTTTTAATACAAATGTGTACTGGTCTAACCCTATTATGACCAAAAACTAAGTATTAAACAATCAATATATATATATATATATATATATATATAGTCATCCGCAGACAGATCTGTTTCGCTGTATCACAGTTCATCAGTACGTTTAGGCTCCAATTGCTTTTAATCCAGGATTGAAGATAGGTTGTCAAAAAGTTCAACTGCCGTTGCGATACGGTATACATAGGTCGTACCCAATCTGAGGTTGGAATCTTTCGAGACATGATCTTTCGAGACATGATCGCCCAAGCGTGTATCACGTATGGCACTTAACTGACTGACTATAATAGTTGAAAACATGATTGAAGCTTCCACGGCACATAAAGTGGGGGATAGGTTTTATATTGTTATGAAGTAATAAACTGATCTCCCAATAATTACTACTTAATAATATAATACATCTATACCTCCTCTATTTATGAGTCCTATTACATAACAGGACAGATTGGGTTCTATAGCCTTGGCCGGCAACCAGTCTACCGCAGAAAGCAATGGCAACCTACTGCGGGATAATCTTCTGCCCAGTCAGTCATGTCTCTCTCGAGACATGATCGCCCAAGCGTGTATCACGTATGGCACTTAACTGACTGACTGACTTTGACTGATGTCCACGTGCTTAGCTCTTTCTTTTTTTACAACCATTTTTTCCTTCCGCGTATATGCCCGGAGGTTTTTTCGAAACGAGTATAGTGATATGGTTACAATTATATATATATATATATATATATATATATATATATATATATGTGTGTGTGTGTGTGTGTGTCTGTGTGTCTGTGTGTGTGTCTGTGTGTGTGTCTGTGTGTGTGTGTGTGTATTACGGAAATTAACGAAGATTAACGGAATTTGAAATACGAGTATCGATAAAAAATAATGTTCAAACAAATCATTTCAAATTGTCGGTTGTTTATAATCAAATTTCGTTAATCTTCGTTTATTTCCGTAACATGTTTACAATTGTTGACATTACGATACATTTCAGAGCAGATATGGTTATTGCGATGAATCGAAAATTGTGTTATATATATATATATGTGTGTGTTGATTAAAACCTCGTTTAGACTAATGGTCATTCGTGATCAAGAGGTCTAAGACTCGCCAGATCACATGGTAGATTTCCTTATGTGGATAGGGGCCGCAGGTTCGTCTCCTGCCGAATGACATACGTTTTCTAAAAAAAAATTATCGTAAATAATCAGGCCAGTAGATATAAATATATAATACTGTTTAATTGAAAACAGAATATCTACTTAAATACGAGTATCAATAAAAAATAATGTTCAAACAAATCATATCATATCATATATATATATATATATATATATATATATATATATATATATATATAAGTCTTGTGCAGAAGCAACCATACGTTTTGGAAGAGCTCTGCAAAAAAATTCTGTAGACCGTGCACAAGGCAGGATCGTGCTTTTTTTTTCCCAGACGAGACTCTGATCCGCAGAATAGCCTCGTCTGGTTTTCTCTTTGCGCGACGACAGAGTGCCTGACAATTAACATTTTGAGTGAAAATTTAGAGGACTACAAAAATGTTATGAATGAAAGAGTATGTAAGAGAGTATTAAAATATCGGATATCAAGAAGTCGAGAATATTATGAGGATGGTTCACATGGATATCGTGTGAGCCTGTATTTAAGGAATGTGTTGTAGAGTGGCTTATTTTTAATAATGGAATGGCCCATGGCCCACCGCAAATCACCTAACCTGAAGAAAAAGTAGAACGTGATTACACCCTATAACTCCAGTGGGTCTAAAACTGACCACATTTTGAAAGAAAAGAAATTAATTTGCATCCGCAAATTGAAAAGAAATTAATTTGCATCCGCAGACAGATCTGTTTCGCTGTATCACAGTTCATCATTACGTTTAGGCTCCAATTGCTTTTAATCCAGGATTGAAGATAGGTTGTCAAAAAGTTCAACTGCCGTTGCGATACGGTATACATAGGTCGTACCCAATCTGAGGTGGGAGTCTTTCGAGACATGATCTTTCGAGACATGAAGTGACGTATAATTTCCGCAAACTCTACGCGTGTTCTCTAACACGTCATCTAACCATTAATACAGTGTCCTCGTCGTGCGGCCTTTGGCCGAGATAAAACCCACTACATCCCTCCAGTATTCCCTGTGCATTTGGAACCCTGGCACAATTTGTAGCGAAATTCATAATCTTTTCAAATAAATGAATACTTGATGCTTCAGCAGGGCTACCAAGGTTGTTTTTATTGTGACACCAAAACTAGATGAGTTGCCTCCAGGCCCCATCCCGTTATTTAACCCATAACTAGAGGGAAGTGACGGATTAATACCTTTTCCAAGGGTACTAGTGCTTAAGTGAATACAGGGTACTCAACTAGAATTCGAACGCGGCTCACCGATTTCTCCTTCCAAGCCGACATCCACTGCACCACAACGCACATCCGTCACTGAACGCTTACAGCGCCTGGTATTCCCAAGCGATCACCCATCTAAGTGCTGACCAGGCTCACGTTGCTTAACTTCGGTGATCGAACGAGAACCGGTGTATTGAACGCGATATGCCGTAAGCATACAGACCGATCCACACTCTTTAAAAAATCCTTGAAACTGTAGTATAACCTTACAACTAGATGTCTCCCTCTCTCCGTGCTTACCAAAGATTTATTCCGTCTGAGTGAATTTTTCCACCCCTCATCTCAATTTATTGCGATTGCTTTTTCTCGTCCATCTATGCAGTTAATTCTCAATGACTATCAGTGCTGAATCAGTTTCTTTTTCTACTTTCGCTTTCACTTTTACTTTTCTACTCATTACTGCTACCGCTCGAACGAAATGAAGCCATGTTGTTTTTTTGACATTCTCCACTGTAGCTCCACGCAATAAAGAATGTTTCTGAAACAGACACACGAACACATGGCAGCAGATTCGCTGATTCTACTGGTTTTTCGCTGATGCAGTCTGACTTTAAGCATCCAATCGTCTTTGGTATTTCACAAACACAGCTTTTAAAATTATACGCGTATACATGTGCGAGACAAAGAAAGAAAGAAAGAAAAAAAGAAAGAAAGAAAGAAAAACAAAATAAAAAAGACAAAGAGAGAGAAAAAAGAGAGTGAGTGGGTGACTATTCATACGAAAACATAAAATCTAAATTAATCAGACACATAGATGAAGAAGAGAATTATATATATACAGTCGCCGACTGACGCCATTACGGTCGGGTTTCAATCCTGGGTAAAAAAGCAATATGAGCTGTGATACGGCGAAACAGATCTGCCTGCGGATGACAATATGACACTATATATATATATGTGAATATATATATATACGTCTATTGAACAGGTTAATAGGCTCATCCCTTGTTCCCTGTTTAGGATGTGGTTTCCGGCTTTATCTTTTCCAATCTTTTCACTATTACGTAGCCCCCTGCACATCAGTGGCGCTACCGCCTTGCTCGGAGTGATACGATTAATATATATATATATATATATATATATATATATATATATTGATTGTTTAATACTTAGTTTTTGGTCCTAATAGGGTTAGACCAGTACACTTTTGTATTAAAAAGTGTTCTATACAATTGTATTGTAGAACTTTTGAATATTTTTCATTTTTACTTGAGTTATTTTGCTACCTTGGTTTCTCCCATGATTGGTGTCTTCAGGCAATTTTTAACAAAAAAAATTTTATTAAAAATCGCCTGAAGACACCACTCATGGTAGAAACCAAGGTAGCAAAATAACTCGTTTAAAAATGAAATATATATATCTAGTTCTTTTATATATAATTTTCTTATCTACCTTTTTTTTTATCATCATATCATCCCACCAAGCCATTTTACTGCCACATATATATATATATATATGCGTATGTATACATATATATATATGTGCGTATATTTATATATATATATATATATATATATATATATATATATTTAGTTTATCGAGGCAGCAAATAATTTTCTAAACATATACTGTTAAATATAAGAGACAATACCAAAATTAATAAAAATATTATGCTGGAGAATTTTTGCCTTTATTTTCATCTGAAATTAAAGCCAAAATACGATTTTTAGAATGGCTCATGATAGACATTCATTGTTTCTTATATTTAATAGAATATGTTTAGAAAAAAAAATATATATATATGATGGCTATTAGATGGATGTGCAATGTGGCACAGTAGATATCGGGTTGGAACTAAAACGGAGGGTTGAGTTCGGAGTTCGAATTCCAGACGAATGCACTGCATTCACTAACGCGCTAATACCCTTGGAAAAGGTATTAATCCGTACATTCCATCCAGGAATGGGCTAAATTACAGGGCAGATTGGTTTCTATAGCCTTGGCTGGCATGCGGTCTACCGCGGCAGACAGTGGCGACCTTTTGTAGGAAAATTTAAAAGCCTAAGGGCTATTTTCTGCTTTATATGTACCGACTGAGTGTGTCAATACTTCCGAACAGTATCGATGGTTCTGCACAAACCTTAACCACTTAAATCAAATAACCTGTGTAAATCTTCTGGCGGGAGTGTCGGTTATATATATATATATATATATATATATATATATATATACAATACTGTGCAAATGTATTAGGACAAGAACTATTTTATCTTTTACGAGACATATTGACAGAAAATAAACAATTTAATAATAGTAATTTTATTTGATTTACACAACAAATGCTTTAACAAGAAAAAAATACTTGTTAAAAAATGAATGTAATTTTTAGTATAAAAGCCTTAGTATTTTTTCTTGTTAAAGCATTTTTTGAGAAAATCAAATAAAATCAATTAAATTGTTTATTTTCTGTCAATATGCCTCATAGAAGATGAAATAGTTCTTGTCCTAATTACTGTGGCACAGTCCTGTAAATATAAACCTATATAAAGTGTGTGTGTGTGTGTGTGTGTGTGTGTGTGTCCGTTACATATAGACTCCGAAACGGCTGAACCAATTTTCTTGAAAATTTACATAGTTGTACTATAAGCGTCTGCGAGTTTTCTTGGCTGGGTTTTGTGTCGAGTTACCCCCAATAAATATCGAAAATCAATAATCGAAAAAATCGGGTTATAAAAGGAGTAGTCCGATTTTAACCAAATTTGATACACTCATAGACAAAGACATAAGAAAAGATATTCAGAAGTTTCAAAGTTGCAGTTCTTACAATAGTGCAGAAAATAGATAATATATCTATATAAAAGGCAAGATGTTTGTGTGTGTGTCTGTTTATCTGCCTGTATGTATTTTTTCAGCCATTTTATTTTAATTTTTGCTTCGGGTTTGGCTCTAAGTGGGTATAATTGTAGTTTTTAGTCTCGGCCATGATACCATTTACTCAGAGGACTTATTTAGCCTTCAAAATTCAGTTTACGACGAAAAAAATATATTTGATATCGATAACAGGAAATCAAAATTTGACTTACATCCATTCATTTTTCTTTCAGTCTACACTTTCGCTTTAACTGGAAACAACTATTGCTTTTTAGTCTTTCGTGCCAACGTCTAAAGAGTCTGACCTCCAGGACCATGGATTAGTTTTAAAGCTTTCATTACACCCGAGCAACGCTGGGTTATACTGCTAGTCTTCAATATAATCAAGCTCACCTCCAGCCACTTTCTCACCGACAGGATGTCGCTTGCCTCTGTCTTTCTACAAATATTTTCATGGCTTCTGCATTGACAAAATTAGCTTCTTTGTCCCTACTCTAAACGAATTCACTCGAACAACTAGACTGGCAACAAGGTCCCCCACCCTTTTACTGTCAAAATGCATGTACCTCTTCCACTATAACAGCTTCTTTTCTCGCACTTCCTGTTAGTAGAACTTACTTCTGTATACTTGATTCTCTGATGGCTACAATCACACAAAGAATTTAAATGCAACATCAATCACCTTCTCCTATCATTTCTTATCTTTTCCAGACAGCCACTGAATCCTGTTCTGCTCACTTTTCATTCTACTTCCACGTAACTCTCCTCAAACCACAATTTCCATCCCTCTTTTACACATTCTACATTGACGTAACCTTTCGCTCTCCTTATGTGAATACTCTAAGCACGACTGGCATTACTGCTTTACCTGGGTGAAATTTTATATATATATATATATATATATATATATATTATTTTTTTATCGATAGTCGTATTTAAGTAGATATTCTGTTTTTAATGAAACAGTATTATATATTAATATCTACCGGCCTGATTATTTACGATAAATTTTTATTTCGAAAATGTGTGCCATTCGGCAGGATTCGAACCTGCGACCCCTATATATATAGGGGAAGCTACCATTTGATCTGGTAACGTCTTAGACCTCTCGACCACGAATAGATAGGGGTCGCAGGTTCGAATCCTTCCGAATGGCACACAGTTTCGTAATAAAAATTTATCGCAAATAATCAGGCCAGTAGATATAAATATATAATACTGTTTCATTAAAAACAGAATATCTACTTAAATACGAGTATCGATAAAAAAAATAATGTTCAAACAATTCATTTCATATATATATATATATATATATATATATATATATATATATATATATATATATACTAGCAGTATAGCCCGGCGTTGCTCGGGTGTAATAAAGACACACAGACACACAGACAAAGTTCCATTTATAAATAAGTTTAGATTCTCGTTTGTGTTTTGTTGAGATGTCCGTGATGAATATCAGAGGCGCTTGACCAGATACTACAGCTATATTCAATGCACGGGGGGGGGGGGTTATTTGTATATGCGTAAAATAGATCTAGGCAAAAATAAACTTCCTAGCCTGACAAAGTGACCCAAAATTCCTAGCAGTAGATTTAACCATTGATTCAATGTAGTCGTATCAAATGATATCAGCTGTGAGAGTAAAGCCGAGGAGGCGCAGTGTATTACTTTCCTGGAGACTAGTTTGATACATGTTGATGGAGATATTGTTCATGGTGGTTAGAAGGACTGTAGCTTCGTTTTGGAAGCATTAAAATTTACAAGCCATCTCTAACCCCAGTCCACCACTGATTGGAGGGTCATTTCGAGGTGACTAGCGAGATTATTTTTATCAGTTTTCTCACTGAGGAGAGAGTAAATGGTGGTGTCGTCTGCGTAAATGCCATCTATCTACCTGATCATATCAGCTAAATTGATGATAAGGATCAGAAAAATGTCAAACCTAGGATAGAGCCTTAGGGAACACCCGTGTTCTCATGATACCGACCGGATGTTTGCACTTTCACAACCAAAAAGCAAATGACCAAAAGTCGTCGCTGTGCTGCCGGCTCCGCGCAGATGTTCCGGTTGAAAACTAAAAATTAATTAAATATTAAATTTCCAGTTCGCGAATTTTATTTATCAGCCAATGGGAAGCCCAGGGCCAAATACAAGTGTGAAATCCCAAATGAGATGCTGTGATCCAAAAAGAAGATATAAAAAGCGGATACAGAAAGCACCGACAGGCAGACCGACTCGAGCAGAAGAGAGTAATTAATATCCCCTTGACCTAAGTCAAGCGCCTACTATGTTCGCCTCCCTTACCTCTTTTCTTCTTCCCTGCCTCAAAAACTACATACTGACCTAAGGAGCGAATACATCAAAGACATTCCTTACTTACACGCTCCAAAATCCCTAAGCATTAATTCTCTTTCAGCATTTTATTGCCATGAACATTTTAACCTCCGTTGGACCTATACTTCATGTATTACTTCAATTGTAAAAACATTAACTGATATGTGTTATATATAAAATGTTATCTTTCAACACAATTTGCTTTTCTTGGTTTATAACCTTTCTTTATGACTTATAGTGGGCCATCTACAACGAGGCCAAATTCCGTTAACATGCAACAGTATACAACTACCCTTCACTAGAACGGACTCTTCATTACTAACAGAAAAGAATAGATAAGCAACCCACGATACCCGTTTAACACGAACTTCATTACGCGTTTTTGAAAGGAATCAAATCAAACAAGCGTCCAGTCATGCCATAACCCTGTAGCTTGCTCCAAATGCCTGCGTGCCAGACTCAGTTAAATGCGTTGGAGATATCCAGGGTAGCAGCTCTAGCTTCACCCTTTATATCGAGAACCTGGTAAATAAATTCGGCATTAGTCGTTAGGACATCAGTAGTAGACCTGCTGAAACGGAAGCCGTACTGTCTGTCAGAGAATAGCTTGTGAGATGCTGAACCATTTCAGCATTGATGATAGCCTCGATCACCTTGCCAAAAGTCGGCAGAAGGCTGATAAATCGATAATTCAAGTGTTATCCAGAGTTCTTAAATACGGAAAAAATCGCGAAGGACTTCTAGCAGGCTGGAAAGCTGGAAGCAGAGGGACAGTAATTGTAGAGTTAGACAGGGGCACATTTCGACATGACGATGACCTGCATTGCATAACCTCCGATCGCCTTATGGGGGTCAAGCTTTGAAATTATGTGAGAGCGCATATATATATATATATATATATATATATATATATATGTGTGTGTGTGTGTATAAATATAAAAAGGATTAATTCAAAGATGTTGAATGGCCATTTCGATATGAAGATCCCCACGGGGGATAACACATCACCTCAGCAACAAAAAAATCCTTTCTGAAAGGATTTTTCTGTTGCTGAGGTGATGTGTTATCCCCCGTGGGGATTTTCATATCGAAATGGCCATTCAACATCATTGAATTAATCCTTTTTTAATCTTTGCTCTGTAATATTTTATTACATGGAGCTCTCTTCCTGTATCTTTTTTTAATATTAAAATAAAATTTTTAATATTAATTAGGATCGGGTTTTTGGAATTTACCTTCCTGCTTGTTTCCCTTGGATTGAAGTACCTGAATTAAAAATATATATATATATATATATATATATATATATATTCAAATAAACTCCAAAATTACATATGCCTTGTAGCCACTCCAGCGAGGAAAAAAAACTCACTTTTTCAACACCAAAATTTATTTATAATAAATAAATTTTGGCGTTGAAAAAGTGAGTACAGTACAAAATTCATTTACCGGAAGTATACTAAAAAAAAATTGATACAAGGAAGTTTACATGAATGACGGAAGTGTTTAAAAAGAGAGTAGATTTTGTTAGAAGCTGGTCTTCTAGATCTTTAATGGGTGAAGAAGTCCCTCAAACAATTAATAAAAATAAAAATACACTACAAATAAAGTAAAATAAACTTTTGTTTATTTTCGTAAATAAAAATAAAAGAATTGTTTTTTTATACAAACATGTGGTTGTCCGTAAAACTGTAAAAAGGAAGAAAGAAAGGAACTGGGAATGTGAGAGGGAAAGGAAGGACTATGTGTTGCGAACAAGATGAGAGAAAGAGAGTGTGAAAGAATGTTCACTGATACGTGATACTGCCTGTTGTGTGAACTGCTGAATTCTCTGTGTGTGTGTGTGCTCCAAGCTGTCCATGTGTTTCGAACTGGCTGCTCTTCCCACTGGCGTCGAAAGTTTCTGAT